>JBBPQV010000045.1:0-60429 GCA_038092675.1 Boletus rufocinnamomeus
GGATACTTGAATTCGATTGCATTTCTCCGCACTAACCCATGTGAACGGAGTTGTCAATCATCTCACAAGTTCTCAGCTGGACATTGATATATGGGACCGGGGCGGGCTGACTCCGTCACGCATACGAAATGTCTGGTCTAGTGATCATGGTCGGAGAGCGGTACGGGGTACTTCGGATGTGTAAAGCGCCTACCTAGTCCGACGAACCCGTGAACTTCCGGAATGGACATCCCCGACTGTGATTTCGGCACGTCATCGCATATTGAGTTACCTGGTTGCGCGATCGTAGTGGGCCACCGTTGCATTCGCAACGACAACAGCCGTAGTCATGGCCTGCGGCATGGATGCCATTCGTTCAGTGAGTTGATAAACGTTAGACTCAGTGGCATCGGCTGGAATAGGTTCAATGTCCGTTTACCAGTGGGCTTGGGCGACGCCGTTGTCCTTCGTGAAACGGTCGGCCTGAGGGCACATGGTTGTAGCTCGGCCACGATCCATTGACATCCAGGCTATAAGTAATTCGGATGATAACGCGTAAACGGCATTCCAGCACCGACGATCGGATGCCAGTGATTCATCCCACCACCGTGAGAACTTTGGGCCAGCAGGCTGACATATCGTCGCAACGTTGACCTTTCGGTCTACAAAATCCAGGTCATACAGTAGCAGTAGCACCGAGCGACACCAACTTGCCTTGGGTTCAGATATCTATCTGATTCTTTGTCTCGCTTTGTTCCGCCTCGCTCTGTTCCGGACGGCGAACTCGGTCGAGTGATGGCGGCGGATTGCATCCGATGGGAATAACGACGTTTCGATTGGAATATGATGAACAGGATACCGGTAAGATGAAATGAAGAAACGGAAACCAACCCCGCCGCTTCCATGGTGCCTCCTTTCCGTGGGGCGTTATCATAATCCACGGTACGTAACCATCGGTTTCTAGACGATGACACCACGTCCAGCCACAGATCAGTCACCTGTTCCGCACATACGGTGCTCACTCATTCGATGCCGCGCAATTGCGCGCAAACCCTTGGCAAGGAGAAGCTTCCATGCAAATCAATCAGCCTCTTGGCATGTCCTACTTATCTTGATTACAGCTGCCGGGTAATGCCTCGAGGAGTGTTTATCAGAAGCCATTACGAACGTGATCCCAATGATTCTGCGACAACCACTTGCCAATGCATTTCACCCCTCCCTTGGATCCCCGCCCCATGTCTTCCCGGGCCTTTGGCCAAGCCCACACGCCTCGTTCCCATCTACTCCACTTCCATGATTGTCTTCACAGTTCATGATTCAGATACGATATGCCATGCAGGGACACACTGGCAACACCAACCACTCGTAGCCCCAATCGTGGGGGTCTCTGACATACGAGTGGGATCACGAGCCAACAGAGCCAGAACCGTCACTATCAGGGTATGTAAGCTTGGAGGGCTCATATTACCCTTTACGTTCCCCTCTTCCCACGCGTCCGCACCACATGGACCCTGTCAGCATTGTTGCACGCGGTCCCCGCACCCCTTTTTGCCTTTTTGCACAGACAGACACAGCTTATAGACAATACACGCTGAGACTTGCCACTGAGTCTGAGATGATGCGTACGTATGTAACTTTCTTCTTCTTTCTTCTTCTCCGGACCTCCGAGGGAATGACCGAGACGTCACGTGTACCGTGGTTGTGGACTCGGGCCGGGATAATAGGGCCGCTCCTAGTCGTAGCCACGAAAATGCGTATGTTCACTGACGGTGCGTTGGTCGGACCATGTTCATGTGTTGACCGAGTCGCCCCCGAGTCCCCTACGCAATTTACGGAATATTACAAGCTCTCGATGCCGTCCGTCTCCATACGAGGTTGAAAGCACCCTAGATATGGAAATTGGTCACCCATGAGTTGAATGGAGTGGGTAAGGATAAATTGCGTGCGCGATGGAAAAACTTTGTACCTTGGGACGAAACGGTTTACACACGGCTCGGAGAATCGGGACGAGTTCACGTACGGAAAGACAGGAAGATCTGGAAGGGGATCCTGAGTCATATACTGCAATACTGCCAGACAGAGTTCACGCTCTAGGGGGGCGTGTGGACATGAGTTTGGAGGGGTAGCATGGGACTCGGACACCATCCAAATGCAGAAACCATTTAACATCCCGTTGACATGCAGATTGCTCCGGACGGAGAGTACTACAAGTATTTCACTAACCTATCTATTTGTGACAACATTGACCATAGGGCTATAAGTAGATCGATCCACCCGCGAGGCTCAGAGACTATACAACCTTCGGTCCAGGGGCTCGCCAACTACCCTGAACGCTGCAAAAATAAGTCATTAAATAGCCGCAAAAAGTGTACCGACCTTGTAAGAATGGTCGCGAGGGACGAATACCCTGAAATATCTTGAGTGGGGGGAGCGCTGGGTAACATTTCTTCGACGCGGTGCTTTTCGAGAGTTTTGGGAATGGCTTGGTCATTTCCTATTTGAGTTAGCTCCATCAACCGGGCACTATTAGCGGGGCAAGGATGTACCGTTGATCCTGATCCACGGTGAAGAAGTGCGCGCGCGGGAAGATTAGGGATGAGTGGATGGTCAGAAGTTAACGCTAGGAGGCGGGTACTGTCTCACCACACTAGAAGACTGTGCGTGGAAGCGTAGCGAGTGGCCGCCGGGCTGAAGGAGGGCACGATTAGTCATCACGCAACAGAACGTGCAGTATGAAACGACGTGGGCGCCGGTTTGCACCGATCAAACTGTCCATCGAGACGAACGGTTCGCGATCCAGTCGTCCAGGGAAGGGGAAACGGTATGAACGAGCGATGTTGACGTCTTTAACTGACTCTCATTAAAAAAACATGGATAAAAATACGGGAAGCATAAATAACGACGAGAATTGAGGAATTGAGGCTATTATTTTTGGCGCACTGAGACAATTTGAGGTTCATACATAGGCAGCCCCCAGCGATCTTTGACGTCGCTTGGAGCTATGACCACATTCGATCAGGCACAACGACCCGGCAGCCGACTGGGGTTAGGAGGTTAGGAATCAGGATGCTGCCGGAGAAGGGTTCCAGGGTGAAGTCACGGATTTGATTGGCGGATGCGATCGAGTCCCAAGCGAGGGGAGGTCATCGTCATGTGCGACGGGAAGAAACACAGCCAGAGCTGGAAAACAAATGACCCATGCAAGCATTCCTGATCTGAGTGATGACGGTCGTGATCACTATGAACGCTGGTGAACACGGGAGCCCGTAATTCCTTGGTGGTGAGTCAGCGGCATGGAGGCGGCACACGATGGGGAGAATGATAAGGGGTGTGAAATGCATCACCCCGAGGAGTGCATGGAGATGAAAGGAGAGGCTGGGAAGGTTGCTGGTGTTGGATATGAATGTGTGCGAGGAGGTCTTGAGGCCGAATCTGGGTTTGTGTTATCGGACTTGAGTGCTCGCTGGGTTGAGGCGTAGTTGAGCTAGGGAAGGCTGCGGAGAATTTAAGCGATGCGGGCAGTGGGAGCGGCAAACAAGCATAGTAGGGGATATTCGGAGGGTTTGATTGGTCGACTCCAATTCTCTCACTTTCCTAATTCAGCCAAAAGAGTGACCCCGTAGTTCACAAGGGTCGTCCTTCTTGCTCAGAATGGAAATTACGGGCGAATCCGGGGCTGATCCGGAATGGGTGGTAATGGGCCGGAGATCGCGATCTGGAAACCTGGATCTGTGACTGAATCTGATGAGCGCCGTTTGCAGTTGTTGCATTCGGCACCCGGTCTCGGAATAATTACATGCTGCCAGTGGAAAGATACAAACTTCAAAGACCCTCACCCAAAAGGCTCCCATCCATACTGCTCGTCGCCCTTCTCTTTGACCCGTACTCCCATCATCTCTCTCTCCTCCTTTGTGCACTTCCCTCTCAAGAAATGGGTAGGAGAAAGATCGAAATTCAGCCCATCACAGTATGTCCCGCTTCCATTGGTTACAAGCGACTATTCTCGCATCCTTCTACCCCGTCGTCTCCAATTTTACTTGCGCTCCTCCCTGTTCCATCTTTGACTCGTAATCGCTAACAACTTCTTATACATAGCACGAGCGTAATCGCTCAGTCACTTTTTTAAAGGTAGCATTTCGGCTATTTTTGTTCCCCCCCGGCTTGGCACTTATTATTATCTTCTCCTCGTCATTGATCCATAGCGCAAGAACGGCCTCTTCAAGAAGGCGTACGAACTCGGTGTTCTTTGCTCAGTCGACGTAGCCGTCATCATATTCGGTTCGTCCTTTCCTCCTTCATCCGCTCATCTCCATCTCAGTATCTTTCAGAGGAACGTACCGGCCATCATCTGAAACTTTACCAATATTGCTCCGGTGACATTCACGACATCGTACAACGCCATGTCAGAGTACGTCACCCTACATCACTTGAGAATACTTCTCATCTACCCCTAGTATGACGGAGAAAAGGACACACGCACTCCTCATGACTTTGCTAACAACGCGAACACTAAACTCGATGACGCCGGCGATGGTGACGATGACGATGTGGATGACGACGACCCCGACTCCAATCCACGTAACGGAAACAAAAAACGCACGGATGCCAAGTTGAAACAAGAATATGGCAACAACGGCAAACTCGCCCCTCCCCCGGGAGGGGATTTGGGGTTGAACGTTGATGTTTGTACCAAAGCATTGTGTCGCTGTCACATACTGATTCTTCAATCGCAGATGAACGATTATCCGCTCCACCGACCTATGAATATTCCCCAGCCACCTATGCCCCTTCACCACTCTGCACAGCTGCCATCCGCAAGCGGCGCTTCTTCGCTTCCCATCTCAACGGAACGGCATACCTCTTCTGGTCGGTTGATCCCTACCAACAATCAACTTAGCTCTCAAAAGAAGCCCCGTCTAGCCCCTAACGTCAGCGCAGGCAGTAACGCAAAACTTACTCCCGACGATTCCATGTATAGTGGTGGCTACCTCCCTTCTCCTACTTCCGCGCACCCACAGAACAACTACCGGCAAAATGGTCAGACCTCACATCAACTGCCTTACAATTACCTCGGCGTCGCTGCCTCCAGTCCGCAGCAGCCATTTCTCCCTTCGTCGTCCTTTGACTTTCCATCGTCCTCAAGAGGTGCCCCAATATCACGGACTGCCGGATACAATCAACGATCATCGACCGCATACCCTCAACATCAGGATGCCCACCTACAAGGAATTTATCACCATCTAATGCGACATAATATACCGCCTGGCCAACCACCAAATGGTTCCAGCTCACGCTCCCAACAGTCCCCAGACTTGCTTTCTGCGTTTTTAGACAATGGCGACGATCATCGGCCGCCGCCAACACAGTCATCGCAATTTGCTCCATTGGACTGGCCTTCGCATGCTTCGTCGCAACAACATTCACAAGCACCGCCACCACCGCAGCAGGAATCAGGTGGGTAATCCCCGTCCATTTCTCATCGCTACGCGACTCACTCATGTACAGGACACTCCGGAGACACGAGTTGGCTCGATTTCCTGTCACACAGTGCGCCACAACCTGGCGGACAACTTCATATGACGCTCCCGCCTGTCAATGGGAGAGACGGGCTATCGTGGGAGCGCGACCGAGAAATGGAGCACTACAGCCCTTCAGAGCGCGGCGGTGGAAACATCGATAAGAGCATGACGAATGGTACGGGGCTCATCTCACCCCCATCGCGCAAGCGACCCCGCGCGGATTCCATGGCGGACGATAGCCGACGACCGTCGCCGATCATACGGGGTAAGGCTGGCGTTGGCCAGGACCCACTAGATCCAAACGGTGATGCCCATGGACCTGGTATAAAAGAGGAATAATGTTGAATCTGCTTATCTTTTTCCTTTCTGTCGATGCTATCATTCTCATTGACTCGTTCACAAACGCGCTGGACTATTGACCATGTTATAGCCTTGCTTTCACCGCTTGTTTTCACCTTTACTTCCTGAGAGAGATCTGAAACTAATGCTGAGGCGCTATTTGTTGTCATCACCATGATCAGATAATGCTTATTTTGTCAAAAATGAGTATGTACTAGTAGAAGTACTTGCGAGGACATTTTTGTTGTCTTGTTTCGCAAACTATTGTCATTGTGACTTGGCCTTGCAGGAAGAGCATCTTCACCTCAGTTGCGAGATCTAACGAGGACGATCAATGCACATGTGCGTATCTAAGATCTAGACCACGATAATCTACATAAAGTTTCTAGAGTATCGGACGGAATCGCGACGAAGGACAAAAAGGTGTTTGTGTTTTCCACCGACTTTCCGCCACTGCCCTGTCGCAACCTGGAGTGGTTCAACGTTCGACTGCGGATCCGCGGTCATATCGCACCATCCGGTGGTGATCGCACCGACAGAGGATCTCCACAAGAACTACCTGTCAAACAGTCAGTGCTCATCGTCCTTGGTGGGTTTCCGCTGACAGTTACTGTCATGCAGGTGGCGCATCATGTCACAACTTTGCTGACAGAACGTCTGGCAGGTGCTGTATGACGGTGGGCGATGTGACCTCCCGACCAGTCAGAATTGGGAACGTTCTAGTACGCTCGGGGAGTGAAGAATGCCTCGGGAGGGACTCATAGTAGGTGGGTTTAGGATTCCGAGCGAAGTTGACAGTCTGCTCTGACACGAAGTTGAACACGAGGGGTCACCTACGTTGGGGAGGCTCGTCCCTCGGAGCCAACTACATAGTGAATACTGTTTCAGCGTTCAGCGTTCAGCGCTCAGCATTCAGTGCTCATACACGAAACGTAGTGGCCAGACTAGTCGACTACTGAGCCATCCTGGTGTCCTAGCAACGATTGCGCCTTCCGACCAAAAATCACTCCCTGTACAAACATCAACGTGCTCTCAATCCTTTGTTCGTATTTGGCACAGCTTGGCTCAACCGCGGTCGCGAATAGAAGCGTGACGAAATGATGATATCCATCCTGTATACTCATTTCCTTGAGAACAAAAACAAGGTTACTCGTTCGGTCTTCTTTCGTGATAACCACATGCGGCGTGATGATATATTGTAGGTCATGTATCACACATTTGCGGTATTCAGGCGGCCCAATCCGGCTTCTGTTCTGATTCTCTGGATCCGCTTTTCGTCGAGGGACGGGTTGCTGTATTGCTTCTATCCGCTCAGGTAAAGATTGCCATATGGCTATCCCGCTGAACCCAACCAAATTTGTATGCGTTGACATGTTCGTGAAACCCGTAGGGCCGCTCTGCAAGCGCCGTGCGAGTCATCACACGCGGTCGTCTCGTTGCGACGAGAGCGTGGGTACTCAACAGGGAAGCAAGGAACAAGGGTGTCATATCAGGGAAGGTGACAAGACAACTTCAGCAAATGACCCCAACTTTGCAGTCCGAATTGTCACTAACGCTTTCATGACAAAATTACTGGGGAGCCTACTAGTACTGTGTGAAGAACGTGCCTATGCTGTGTAACACTCACCGATTTGGGTCAGTAAAGCTGACCCTTGCGATCGAGCCACGCTCATCGCTCAGCGTCTCGAATCATACAACGACTATGACGACATGATTAAAATTTTGATATGCTGTGACAGGTATCACTGGGTTCGATATGAGCGGACGAACTGAACCTTGAACCCGCTCGGGTCAGACCCTGAGCGATTGAACCATCAATTACTGTGGGTGCAAGATCTGCCCTCAACCACATTTGGAATGAGATGGTCTGTTAAACGCTCGTGAATGCACTTATCCATTGGACGAATGGCTTCTCTTTGAGTCGCTCATTGGCTTGTTCGGCATGATGGGTTCATCGCAAGACGACTGGGAGTATGTATGATGTTGACTGGTCAGTAGGTTTGGTACTATAGTAAATTCAGTCTGGTCGAACCTATCACCGAGGGAAAGAAGTGAGATTGCATAGCCTCTGTCAGTCATACAATGTCCAATCGCTCCGAATTTCAACTTCAACGCGGGAAACTAGAGGGGCACGTTGTAGGTATTGGCATTTGGGCATGAGGCGTCGTGCTGCGGTGGTCTCCTTGGCCACTTCATCATATAAAATTCGGATAACGGTTTGGTTATGACTTACCCTGAAACATACTCCTAGGCCGCTTCTCCGAGATACTGATTCATCACTTACATAGAGGATACGGAAATAACATAGATGGACTGATAAGCATATATTGTATGGCCCAGAACCGTTACCGTCCGTGGTGTTACATTCAAACATACCACGTATCTTCGCCCCTGGTGCATAGACAGATCTTTTCTGCCTCGATACTCAAGAACCGGGCTGGGTGTGAAATGACTACGGCAAGGTCAGCGCGCGGTCGTCGAGGTTCAAACCTTAATGCATTGACGTCTCCCGCGTTTGAACACGGCAGCATGCAACGAGACGTTGACGTTTCAAAAAGTTCCTGTTCGATAACAAAAACTGACGGCCATTTAAGTCCATACATTAGGATACTTGTTCATGATGTTGAGTTGTGGACTGACAAAGCCATACCTATTAGGCGAACGAACTCAGGTTACACCGTTACAGTACAGCATTTGTGGTGACAGACAAATATTGGCCAAGATCTTGAAGGTCAAGCTCTGAGACACATCGTTCAAGTTGGGGAGCGCCAGCAGTGACCACCGTAATACAATAATATAATGGTCTCGGGATATGGCAGGCTAGACGGTAGACACCAGACATGGAATCAATATGACCGATATAAAAATTGTGCCTAGCAATCCAGTAAACTAGAGTTCATTGACAAATCTCCAATGACTGCACTCGGGTATATGAACATCTAAGAAATATGGGACTACAGGGGTAGCGTGGTGAGATGTTACCCTTGGTAATTTGTAAAAGTGTTATTCCTGTGGGTCCCGATCAGTAAGTTCACATTTAAACATGTTCAATACAGATCAAGACTCACGTCTGAGCAAATCCAACGCGGTTGTAATCCGTGTCGAATACCTGCCAAAAGTGATCAATGAGTTTATGCCCATCCAAAGACGAGCTATAGTGCTACTGACCGCATAGTATCTTTCCAGGAATTTCATTCCGAGTATGAAATCCCACCCCTCTCCACTATTATTTCCCAATTTAGTAACCACACCGTACTGATTCCCGGCAACTCCACCAATTACTGTGTTTTCGTCTATTGGAAATAGCTGGGCAGCGCGGTCCATGGTGAATATCCGGTCAGCGATAAAGAAGTTGAGTGGTTGCATGGATGAGGTGGAGTTATTGGGAATTTCGATGAGACCCGTCTTCTCGTCGAACGTCGCTCCTGGGATTGCATCCATGTAAGCGGAAAAGAAGTCGTCTGCGAGCATGACCACTGAGGGTCACAAAATTTGCGTCAGATCTAGTGAGTGACCAAGAGTGGGGAAGGAAACATACGCGTGGCACCGGTGTCGACGATCCCAGCAGTGGAAGTAGGTATGACGGTGTGGTTGCCGTATGTAGACGCAGTGATGTTGATGCCCCAGAAACCGGCGGCTGGATATGTCTCCGTCACAGGAGCATACGTCAGCTCGCCCACGTACTGTACACGATGCATATAGGTCATTTAAACACGGGCTGGAAACAAACAATGCAAGAACCGCATTCATACCAAGCTCGAATCAATGCCTCCGTAAGTGAGTACACCATCTACACATCTCAGGCTTGATGGTAAACAAGGACCAGGCATTGAATACTCACTTGTGTCACTGGTGTTTGTCGCAGGGGCAAAGTAAACACCAAGTACTTGGTCCTCAATAAGTCCCTGCGACATGAGGTTGTTCATGACCGTCGGAATCGTTGCATTCGTATCAGGGGAGAGCGTGCCCCGTGTGAGGTCGACAGGTCCAAGACCAATGATGCCACCGAGACCTTGAAAACCAGCAGAAACAAGTGCATCGCTGATGGATTGGTTGGCGATGACAAGATTGGGTGCGAGAGTCACCTGGTCAAGATCTTTTTACCGTTAATAACCAGGTGCAGATAATGTTACAAGATCCCTACACTCCAATCCCGAAAAGTTACCGCTCCCATAACTGACTGCCACACTTTCTCCTGTGGGGATGCTCGTGGACGTCCGAACATATGGAGTGCCAGTACTGCAACAAGAATCGTGTGTTGCATGACTTCAATCAATCGTCCACACATACCCACAAAGAGTGTTGGAGGAGCCGGTGTCAACGATGAGGTTATAATTTGTCGGTGGGTCACCGATACCGACGCTTGTTGTCCACACGGAATAATTGACGTTGGTCGCTGAAACAGTAGTCGGTCCACTAGCTGTAGTACGGCGCTTTAGGGATTGGGCACGAGCACGATCTGCCTCAGCAAATCCCTCGAGATACGCTCCGGTGCGTTGGAGCTTTGTCAGCCGAATGCCGAACTGAGAGGCAGAGGCAGAGATTGCGAGAGCGACGACGGAGAGTGCAGCAAATGACTTCATGCTGAGGTATGTAAATGGAGGGTGCGCTGTCGGTGTTGCTCTAAGTCTATCACGACGGTTTTTGTGTCAATTCAGAGACCGTCCTGACACGTCAGCACGGTCTCTGACGGCACTTGCTAGCGATGTCGCACCACCTCTTCCATGCCACCTTCAAGATCGGGATTCCCTAAGTGCTCGATGAGTGCCCAATGAGCGGTAATTTCGGAGAAAGTGCCGTACAAGGGTGCTCTGGTCCAATCAGAGTCCTCGCTAAGCCCTCGCGTAGGCTCGCGAAAGCCCTCAGAAACGACGTAACAACTGCTTTCTTCTGATCAAGTTGCTTGACAAGCGACGTTCCTATAGGTCTACAATGCTGTGTGGCAACGAACGTACAGTTGAAATGGTCATAATGATTTTTCTATGCATCATGACCATTTCAACTGTGCAACGGCAAAAGTTGCCTTTTTGGTTGAGCGAGGCATGTCCCGCACCCTGTGGAAGCAGACCACCCATAATATTTATGGGAGAACTCACCAAACAGGCAGAATCGTCATAGCAAGGGGTTGATTTCTGTCGCTCCGCCTGGCGAATATTTGGTTAATCACCTTGCTTGACATTGTGTGATGGCTCTGTGGCGCAGCGAGATACGAGCGCAGCCACAGACAGGTGACGCTAAGCGACGGGCAGCGCTTCTCTTCCTACCACATCCTTCCAGTCCTCATCCGAGCTCCCCGCTCGTCCTCGTCGCTCGCTTCACTCACCCACCACTCCCTAGACTCGGCTCCCCAATCGAAGTGCCTCGCCACCTTCCCGCACCCGGGATCTCGAATGCGCCAGTGCACCTTGTCAGATCGCAGCTCACTCTTCCCGCAGGATTAGCATTGTCTGCCCAGGGTCGGAAAGCGCTCCGCGCCTTCGCCCATCCTCCTCTCGTTACTCCAAACCGCTCGTCTGAGTATATACATATCTGGGTCTTCCCCATCCCCAGAGCTCTCTGGAACCAAGTCCAAAGACGATTGAATTCCGTGTCGGCTTCGTGCAAATCGTCCAGACCAGCATCTGCAATGCCCAAAAATAACATCTTTACATGGTAGGTTTTCACATCAGGCCCCATCTGCCTGTCCCTTCTTGGGTTCGACACAACCCAAATCATAAATGACACCCTTAGCAATATGCATTCCCACGTTGTAAATAATAATAAATTACAATTAGTAATGTACGCGATTTTACGTGGTAGTGGGACTTCACGCCGGCAATATCATCGCAAAGACGCTAGCCGCTGGTATTACCACTGCCGCAAAGGTCTTGAGCGGAGTGGGTTGATTGCCCATCACATCTCTTGAAAGCAGTCGACGTACAGATGAATTCCGTTCAGCCTGTGTTTGCTATGTACAAAGGTCTGTTGATTGGCAAGCAAGGTGTTTGGCCCGCTTGTCGAGTCACAATTTGCAATTTTTATGATGCCCGTCCCATGATGCATGAACGTTTGAACGACGACACGATGTTGGGAATTTTCACCTCCGAGATTCCCAAGGATATAACACTGTTTCATTGCCTTCCGACGTCCATTCACCTACACCGCGTTTCGTAGCCTTTGAAAACTTGTTCTGCCACTCGTTGTCCAAGCCCAGGATGGCTTGGTTCGGAGATACTCAGGTCGCACTTCCAGGGAATTTCCCTGTCCACCCTTCTATTGGTCCAATTGCTAACCTCCCAATCGTCAATGCTGTTGTGTCCCCGGATGGTTTCTCCAAATCGTGAGTCGAGACAACATAATATGTACCATCCCTTTTCACTCCCTTACAGTGCCATCCTTGCTGGAAACTCTCTGCCGGGGCCGATTATTACTGGGCAAAAAGTATGTCCACTCTTTCGTCATGTATACAGGACTGCGACGACAAATTATTCGTAAAGGGCGACAACTTTCAAATCAATGTCACAAGCTACTTGACCGATGATACCATGCTCACTGGAACGACCATTGTCAGTGGTTCATTCCTTTACACTCCGTCGTTATACTGACATGCAATATTATCAGCATTGGCACGGCATTTCCCAGCACAATCACAACCAGATGGATGGTGCAGCCTACGTCACTCAGTGTCCAATCGCCCCCGGAGATTCATTCTTGTACAATTTCAGCGCGGGGCACCAGGTAGGCACATTCTGGTACCATTCACATTATGGGGCGCAATACTGTGATGGTCTTCGTGGTCCTCTCATCATATACGATCCTGATGACCCATATCGCTTGAGTTATGATGTTGATGATGGTGCGTCGTTACTATATTACATTGAGCTTAGACCAAGGACAAACTTTCTCCAAACAGAATCTACCATCATCACCTTGATGGATTGGTGAGTCAGCCAAGAAGAAATCCTATGTCGTATCTGAAAGGTATAGGTATCACGTACCTTCACCTCAGGCGCACCGCCAAATCTTTCCAGCTTCAGTGCTCATAAATGGGATTGGCTGTTACAACAATGAGTGCGAGAATCCGCACGCCATCATCAACGTTGAGCCAAAAAAACGTTATCGTTTTCGACTGTTGAACATGGCTTGCAAACCAAATTACGTGTTCTCGATCGACGGTCACAATCTGACGGTTATCGAAGTGGATGGGAACTATGTCGAACCTTATACAGTTGATTCCATCCAGGTCCACGCTGCACAACGCTACTCCTTCATCCTCCATGCACACCAACGTGTCGGCAATTACTGGATTCATGCGGTTCCAAACCAACCTATTGAAGCATCCACCAGGGCCATCTTGAGGTACACAGATGCTCCAGCGCAGCTACCAAGAGATAAGCCCACATCCAGCCAGAACCCTCTGAACGAGGCCCTCTTGCGTTCACTTGCGTCTCCGTCGGCCCGCCTGCTCCAAGCTGAGCCGGACGTCAAGATCCATTTGGAGATGGGGAAGAACATGACAGACTTCAACTTCCTGATCAACGGCGCTCAGTATATACCGCCAACTATCCCTGTTTTGCTGCAAATTCTGAGTGGAGCGGTAACGCCGTGGCAGATCGAGCCCAAAGGATCAGTGTACATGCTCCCCAAGGACCAGCTCATCGAGATCACCTTTTCTCCCAAGGATTCGCCAGGCCGTCCCGTACGTGTAGTTCCGATGCACCATGTCGTTGCCATCAGCTCATGTCCTGATTAGCATCCTTTCCATCTGCATGGCGTATGTTGGTGTTCTACTGGTATGACCGTTCCTTGCTGAGGGATATCTTCAACAGCACCAGTTCGCAGTCATCAAGAGTGCTGCCAGCCAATACCGCAATTACGATAAACCTGTCATGAGAGACACCGTGAGCACTGGGATGACCGATGACGAAGTAGTCATCCGATTCATCACGGACAACCCAGGACCTTGGATGCTCCATTGGTGAGTGGCCCCATACTTGACTCAGGACTATGAAACGTATCAGCGCATCTGACGATCCAATTCAGCCACAACGAATGGCATCTCCATGCGTAAGTGGGGTCATGCCCCAGCTGAAAGACTTTGACTGACTCATTTTGGTTGCCCATGGTGGGCAGTGGCATGTCGATTATCTTTGTCGAGGACTTTGAAGGCATCCCCAATCACCTTCCACTCGACGGTGCGTGTGTATTCTTCTGTATCCATGTGATGACGCCTCGACATCATGATTCACTTGCCTTGCAGATGCGTCGCGCGCGCTTTGTCCGTACCGTGGTCCGTATCAGGACTTTCCCTTGCCCCCTCCCAGCGAACCGGGGCCATAGCCATCTGCGTCTCCCGTCATTCATGTTTCAAAAGTTTTATTTAGAGGGTGTTGTTGCAAGTCCGTAGGATTCCTATCATGTCATTTCCTAGATCTCCATAGACTGCACTCGCTATCTTACTTGCCTCAATGAGTCCACCATATGTGAGCAGGGTTATACGACAACTTCCGCTCAAACAATGCATTGTAAAGCGAGGAGCAAACTTTGTTTTGCATAACCCACAAGCCGCATGACTAAACTCCACGAACAAAAGTACCTCAAGTTCACATAAACAGGTTAAACAAAGGATGAAACGACGCTGAATGCTAGCTCCAGTCGTTCAGGGGCCCCTTGGCTCCCGGGTAGCCCGCCCTTTACCGATTCCGATAACCAAACCCTTCAAAATATCCGGAGTCACGCATAAACGACGTCCAGCGTTCATCCAGCCGTGAATCTTGAGAGACCAACCCGAGCTCAGTCAGCTCTGAGGGCGCTGCCGACTGCCCTGGTTGTGTCTGTGGCTGCTGTGACGACTGCGGCTGTTGGTACGCATTCGTAGGCGGCGCAGACGATTGTTCGTAGGCATGTGGATGGTGGCCCGGAAATCCGTGTGACTGCGACGCGTTCGCCGCAGAATAACTCGCCGAGCTGAACTGGTCGGAGACCCCCGAGGATTGCTGGGTCCACGAGTAGGACGGCGTCGTCACTGTTGAATGTTCTTGCACCGTATGCTGAGGAGCAGGTTGCGGCTGAGGTGTAGGTGCCAGTGGTGGGGGATGGGGAGAGGGATGATGTTGCGGTGTGTATGGATAGTGGGATCGCCGTGGTGGTCGCCACTGAGATATGACCTGTGATTGAACGCTCGCGTTGGTATACTCTGCAGGCCGGGCTGGATAAGACCGTTGATCGCGTTCGGTATGGGCCCAGCGGTCGACAGAGGAGGTCGAACCCTCGGGTCGGTATAACTGTGGGGCGGACGGTTCTGGGAGGCTGCCTGAGTACGGTACCCCTTCAGATGCTTGTTTCGATTTTGGCAGGCGCCTCGTCGAGACAAACCGCGTTCTCCCAGCAAAGATTGCCAGTTCGTCGTCATCACCCTCTTCTTTGACTGACCACTGTTGTCCTAATTGGGAAGACGCCTTTTCATTCTGAGATGCAGACAGTGCGCTGTGCGCCTTCTCGCTTAGCTTAGTTAGGATTGGCTGTGAGAATGGTCCAGTGAGCGAAGCGAGAACTGAAGTTCAGTTAAAGTAGATCTTACAAGTGCTTTCGCTGCCCTACGACTATGGCCAGCGACTTTCGCGAAGAGTACACAGGCCTCATCGAGCTCCTTAATCGCGTTGGACGCCAAGGGAGAGCGAGGTCCACGAGTCACAATGGTACCAAAGACAATCTGTGTCCAAACCATCAGTAAACAACAAACAATGCAACGAATGATTTCCGAACCGCTGCCGAGAAACCAAACGTCCAAATCGTCCAGAATCGCGCACAAAGATGAGGATAGATTGTGTACTGTGCTCCTATTGTCCGCAGTATAGTCGAAGAGGCCCGATAAGTAGCGAGGAACGACGGTGCATATTGACTCTTCAGAGGATTGACGGGGTTTTCTATGATGGCTTGTGCGAAGAAACTTCGATGTATATAAAGCAGGACTGGTACGCAATACCGTGATGAGTGACTGCTTGTCCGGGACACTGAAAGAACGCGACTTACTAACTTCGCGTGCATGCGCCATGACAAAACGGCCCATAGACTCAGAAACTGACAAGTCTTCTGTGGCAATGGTCGGCACCGGGGCAGCCACCGACGAAGCTACATGTGCCGCATGTTCAGGTATGGGGAACTCGCGCACTTTACGATCAAGCTCCATGATCGTTGCATAGCTAGGTATCTCGGCGGTTAAGGTCCGTGTAGCGACTTCAGCCACACATTCCGATGCAAAACGGTAACCCCATGACTCAACTGCAGACAAAAAAGTTTTTGTTAAAAATGGCCAATGAAGCACATGACCACGCACATATATCATGAGAGTCAGTCTCACCTTTCTCGCTGGAATTCCCACTCCCTGGAAGTCGGCAATCAATGTAAGCGAGGGAGAAACATGGTGGTCTGCCTGTATTGAGGCTCTTCAGGTAGACAAGATTTCAGCCAGATGGGTATCAAACCCTACGACATTTACCTACATGCCAAGCATCCGCAACGAACAGATCCCAAAAGAGAATACGGCGCCGTTGCACAATTTTGTCAGGCAATCCCCATCTTACACTATCCCGATCTAACCCCATAGGTCAGGTCCTAATAGCCTTTTTAATCTAGACGGGATACTCACGGAGTCCAACCTGGTAAAATGGAAACGAATAAACATCAATAACAGGGCATCTCTCAGGAGATAAGACATACTGTTTGGGACAGATGCGCAGCGAGAGCAATCAACGACCATGTGGTCTCCATACTGGTTTCTTTTGCTGATAATTCATTTCCACTCATGGCGTTGTAAATACTGAACATATGAAGTGCTTGAATGGTCACCAAGGACGGCTTTTCCAGCACGGGTTGCAAGCAAATAGCCGAGCGTGCTATCTGATGATAATGCTCTGCTTCTGCGTTCGCTGGGTCCTGTGTAAGATCAACGAGGGCACCAAGGGCGAAAACGAGGAAGAGCAGCGCAAGCTCATGGGCGCTTTTGTTGTCATCTGTCGTCTTAAGGGGTCCATTCGAGTAATATATCGGAAGGAGTTCGTCCATGATCTGGTCCTTGCTTACACCATGGAACAGCCAACCAGCCTGTTCACAGTACGTTTGCGTTAGGTAGCTTGCGCGTTCCCAGTTTGGCAACTGCCCTTCTATCAATTCACGGACGGCACCAGTTGGACCCATCGGGGTAAACGGAAACGCCTGCGAAAACATTCGAAGTTCCTGAGGTAACGGGGGAGTCTCCGAGTCCCTTGCCGAATGTGGTGTCGAAGAGCCCGCCCCGTCTTGCTGGGCCATGTTATCAGACTGATGATGATGAGATAAACATGGATGTTCAACTTAAAAAGGATGGGAACTTACCATCAAGAGACACTAACATAAAGCGGGGATCCATGTTAAAATAACACGAAACGTGCACAATCGTCAATGGGAAACTCACCTCCGAGCCACCGGTAGGTCCAAAGAAGCGTGATATACCATGGTCGGTGATTGAAAGCGTTCCGAAAGCATCCAACATTTCTGGAGGGTGGCTTGGACCCCCGGACTCATCGGGTGGGACGAAAGATTCGTCGTCTTTGTGATTGACTCCCAAAAGGTCTTCGCGAAGGAGTGGGTGAGGCTCCGTCGAGTGCTGAGACTGGATTTCGCTTAACGCATCTTCGAGTTGCCGGATCCGCTCGCTCATTTTGGCTATCCGGCGATGAAGGTGCTCGGTGGCCGCGAGAACGAACCTGACGTGAGGCGCTTAGAAGGAGATTGCCGGTAAAGAGGTTACATTGTCGTACCGGGTTCCTTGACCAGTAGACAAGCTGCCTGTTGAAAATCCCACTATTATGGAAGCAGAACACCGGGAAAACAAAACAACGAACCATTCGGACACAGTGCTGCGCAACCCCTCCTCTGCATGACAGAGTACTGAACAATGTATTGCTCAACCAACACGAGCAGAGGAAACCTACCTGGCATGATTGGCAGGGAATCTGCTTGTCACACTTTATCTTCAACCTTTCGTGTATGCCATTAGGTCAGAATGTGGAAAGGGGTGCATAACATGCGCGGTGATCGCACCTCCTACACTCAGCGCATGAGATCTGCCCGTTATTCCTCTTCTGTTCTATTTCGCGTGAGTGGCCCCCGTCAAATCTGTACTCCTCAATTTCCCTACGACTCGCTTTGCGTTTCAACCTGCCCTTGGTAGGTTCTGGAGGCATTGAAAGTAGCTGGGAGGGGAGGGTGACGCTGGACTGTCAAACCAGGTTGCACGGTTCCCGCCTGGGAGAAAATTAAATGTGCCGTGCTGGTGTGAAAATCTGATGACAATTGGATAATCTGTCGGAAACGTCGTGCCTCGCTCAAAGAAAATGATCCCGCTTACCATCAGATCCTATCCTGAGTTTTAAAATCTAGGCTGAGTATGAAATTGCCACTACAGTAGACGTCCTACTTCGGTACAAAAGCTTAGCATGTCCGGCCTAGTCTGGGTTTAAAGTTAACATCACTGTGCTTCTGCAGTTTCGTGGTACAAAAGGGGCAATTAATTATTTAATTGAAATAATATTTTGGCGCACAACCAAAGTGCCCGAAAAAGGAAAGATATACATTATCTAATACCTAATGCATTGCAGGGTCAACCATCCACTACTGTACCCGCTCATTACACGAGCGCTTAAGTGCTCTCCCGAACGACTCCCTATAGGGGATACTCGCTCGCTTCTCATGGTGATAAAGAGTTCTTCTGAGAATAATTTGGCTCCATGTAACAGATTTCACACCCAGCGGTAGCATACCAGCCAACCTCACTCGCAATGCTGTTCTCCTCAAGGTGCCTGCACCGTGACCATGAATTCTGATAGAATGCGAACCATATCAACCCACTAAATTGACTTCTCACCCTGAAGGAGCAAAGGGACCCTGCGACACCTGTCAGCGAGAGTGGCGAAAAGCTCAAACTTCTCAGTTTCGAGGGCCCAGCCCGGTGGCGACAAGGGTTGCTAAGTAAACACAGGAAGAATTGAACCCCTTCGGCTCGCTCCGTTGAAAGGCTGCATACCGAATCAACTTCTATTGCTACCGCGGCGCGACTGGCATTGCCCAATGGGGACTTGTTCATTGATTGTGAGAGTCCGTGCAACACAGGCATTGTTCACCCCATGGTCCAGAGGGTTAT
Organism: Boletus rufocinnamomeus; assembly: GCA_038092675.1. Lineage (NCBI taxonomy): Eukaryota > Fungi > Basidiomycota > Agaricomycetes > Boletales > Boletaceae > Boletus > Boletus rufocinnamomeus. The sequence continues at coordinate 18,997 of JBBPQV010000045.1, forward strand.
CCAATAGTCACTACCATTGCCATACTTAGGAGCACCCAACGTTTGAGTTCAAACGGCCACGATGCCATTTAGATGGATGACAGATTGGCCCATTGTTGTCGGTCCTGTCCAGTCAAAATAAGTCTTTCGGACCTGCAGTGCCGACACAGCCTCACGTCATGACTGCGCAGACAGCTCTTGCATGAATTGTGGCGGTGCTCACTATCGTCACGCCCCGCAGAGGCGGTGCCTATCAAATGATGTCAGTGTTGCAGTTAACCAGAAAGCTCGAAAGGATTCCAGTCGCACATATAATGATCCAACTGCATGCGTTCCCCGGCGTAGCTATTGCTTCGGATTGCACAGAAGAACTGCTGTTTGCGCAAAACACGAGTAGGAGTGCTAGACAATAAGAGAGCTTTGAAAAGAAGTAGTGTCCGTGTTTCTCCAACTGTGGTGCGGGCAGGAGGCGTAAAGCGCTTCTTATCGGTGACCGCCGCAGCGTTAGAATACTATAATTTCCGAAGAATGAAAAAGGCGGCTTGGGGAAACAGATGGAATGACGGGGGGGACCTGCTTCGGGCTGCTATGGTATGTCATGATAACTGGGTCACTTGGATTCTACCCCACCTGGGGAAGTGATATCACCGCAAGAGCACTTCGAATGAAATGGCGTAAAGAGCGCAGAAAACATACCAATCACACCACCTTCTTGTGTGGGGGGACATTCATGAAGAATCGCTGTGCCGGATATGGGCACAATAGTAGGCAATCAACGTCCACAATCTGAGCTGTCATTTCACAACAAACAATGCGGAGAGATCTTTTGACATCAAAAGGGAGTGTGGGCGACAAGTCGTTGATTCATCCTCTTGGTCCCCTCCCCCAACAACTTACCTTGTTCGCACCAATCTCGTATCGACGATGTCTCGCTTTGAAAACGTCGTCCAAGCATTCAGTCATGATCGTCTGCCATCGCATCTCCCATGCGGCAGGTGCTATGCCGTTATTGAATACGACCAAGGGACAGACTGGAGTGTCGTCAACGAGCTGGTGAACGAGCACTGGGAGGCGTGCCCGGGGAAGCCACATGCGAGGCCGGCCAGCATGACACACACAACCACTTCTCCGCTCGACACAACGATCGTGTTACCTCCACCAGTAGCCTTAAAACAGCGGAGCGGCTCAGATATAGTCGCAGAGTCCGTTAGTTCCCCGAACAACACTTGGGTTTCGGCGGGGTGTGAGAGGAAACGGAGGACCCTAGAGCAACGAAAGTTGGAGCTCGAGAAAGACGAGTACGCGAAAAACATAACGACGAAGAGCGTTGTATGCGGAGGATGCGACAAGGAAATCAGCCTCGATAAGAGGTCGAAGTATTATCCTGGTTTATGGGTCAAGCATAGAAGCAAATGTCCCAGCATCGAGAAGCTCGAGGTCAGTAGAATCTGACAGAAAAACTGGGGGATATACTGACCCTCTTGAAGCGCGCCAAGGCCGAGGCCCCACAAGTGCCGAACGGCACACGACCAATGCCCTGCAACGTCGTCATCCCCGCGATTGGCGCCAATGGTTACGGAGATGTGCTGCAACTCAGCCCTGCAGAACGCTACAAGAGTCACAGTACAGCAGCCACACACCAACCGGTTCACCGCTATGAGTCGCAGGATCCATCCAGTGAAGACGGGGAAGAAGAAGTGGATTTGCTGCCTCATGACCCATTCCCAGGTGAGTCCGTCGTGCTTATAAGTATACCCAACGCTGAGGAGAAATCAAAACGTCCGCCTTACGGTGCATGAATACAGCATTGAATAGCGATTTCTATCGGAGCGAGCGGTTAAACAACCACTCTGATGTATGGGCATACCGATACGCTACCGAAGAAGAAATTAACACCAACTTCTTTCACGGCCAAGATGAACCGTACTCACGTCTGGGCACTGGTAGTCGTCGTTTTACCCACCTCAGTCTGCAGACCGGAGGCCACTGTGAAACATCGTGCGGTGTCATCAAAAACCGAGTCGAACATGCAGTTTCACATCCCGACAACTTCAGGTCAACCAAAGAGCTGAGCAAACCGGGTAAAGACATTGCGCCTCATACCCTGTCTTGGCACACTGTCCCATTTCCTCGCTGAGGCGCGTACTCTGTGAGTCGGAAAAATTGTGGAGGAGAACTTAGACGAGCCCACCAGATCGTCAGCTTGATTCACTTGGTTAATCTACATGATCACGTCGTCTGCACAGTAAATTATCTAATTCGTAACTTCGGTCTCAAAAATTAACTTTAGTTCAATGTTTACGCATCTGGCTTGCCCTTCTTCCATTCACGTTGTCTTAGAACACGACATTGCGCCACATCCACTGAGTGGCAATTTGGGGCCTCGAGGCTGCACTGGTACATGAGGCGTTGAGGGTGGAGGGAGCTGGGTTCGCTCCACAGACCTTCCTCTCACACCATAATGTCTGAACGACCATATTTCGAGACCGTCCAAGTAAGCGACCAACCCCTTTCTGTTCGCAGAATTAGTGTTCAGAAATAGCACCCTAGTCGTTTGCCAACGTTCCCATCACCGAACACGGAGTGGAAACTGCGTCTTTTCTGGAAGCCTCGGACGGGCTTGTGAAGCTATTTGGTACGCTGTCCATTACGTCTCTTACATCCGAATCTTTCCTCATTGAGTGATGCCCGCAGATTTACTAGGCTCTGGCGTCTTCGGATTTGTCCAGGCAGACATTAAGGGCAACATTGAGGAACGTTGTTTTCTATTCGCAGTTTTCTTGCCGCAAGAAGTTACTTATTCTTATCTTGGTTCTTGCAGGGTGTTCGGTCGCGCTATCGAGATGCTTCTCAGAGTTCGACAACACTCGAGAATCTTGTCAGAAGCGAAACGTCAGAAGGACTTCGTAATGGAACCGCTTGTCTGATACGCCTAACTCGGTGAGCGATACCCCTTGTCTCAGCCCAACACACAACTAAGCCAGAAAACGACACGCGAATAATAATTTGAATAATTTCAGCGGTCTCATGTTTCTATGCAAAGCATTGCAACACATGCAAAACGATCCTTCCGTAGAATTGCATGTGTGCTTCAAACGCTCCTACGATGAGGTGCTCAGACATCACCACACATTTGTCGTGCGTTCTTTAGCCATCGTACGTCATCTCGTCCTACTATTCTGCCCGACTTTCGGGGCGCTCGGTCTGTAGGTTTACCGGTTGCTCTTAATTGGGTTAGGTCGCCGTCAGGGCGGTTCCTTACCGCCGGGACTTTATTGCTCGCATCTCGCAAGGAGGAGACAAGGAGAAGTTCGGTATTGAGCTCGCAAAGTGGCTGAGTGGGCTCGATACCGTCGCCAACCGCTCAAAGGCCTTCTTAGAGGAAGGAGGATATGGTAGGGTGTGACAGTTAGGTTATTCTAACGCCATCCGATAGAGAATCGTGGTAATAGAATTCCGCCACGTGGACAATGTGGATAAACAGCATAGATGTTCTTTGAAACTCCATTTGTTTCCTCTGCAGTGGCAGCCGTGAGCAGGACGACCCGGCGTCCATGTAAGTGGGCCATCAACACCATAGGAGGCGACGGGCAATTTGAATTAAGAGTCCGCGGATTTGGTAGACCAAAGCGCTGGGCTATTACTTCCGCTCCACATATGACCTGGCGCTCGTGGACACTGAGAACGGATGAAGGCAGCTGTCTGACAGTTTCCCGTGAGTTATATCAGGTTATCATGTTGAATCACAATCAGGGACTCTTTGCGCTAACTCGATAGGAGATCAAATATCATTTGATAGTGATCTGTGTGGTTAAACAGACCATAATGTAAGAAATCTAACTGGGACACGTCGACCCATTCGAGGGGGGAGATCCTTCCTCGCTCGGATCGGTTATGTCTTCGGCAACTGGCAGTGGCCGTGGCGCGCAACAAATGGAAAAATGTCATATCAGTTTACGCATAGGAATGGGCGCAGAGACTAGTCAGAATGTGTTCCAAAATTCCTAAAAAAGAGGTATCCGTACCTCAATTAAGGATGTTATCGCGATCGACGACTGCATGACCACGGTGGCGTGACGGCGCAACACGTACAAAGTACTCCCAAGGAGATTGGGCTTTCAACCGACGGCGACGCTACTCTGTGCTTTAAACCTAATCCTGCGGGGAAGCTGAAGCTATAGGCCCACATCTCACGGCGAACATAGAGTGCTATTAAAACATAGCGACCGGGAATCCCCCCCCTCGTTGCGAGTGGAACCGCGTGGACGCTGGGAGGCTAACCATATGGGTCCATGTGTTTTCCTGAGCTATGTTAACGGCGATCAATTGAATACGACATAGACCAAAGTTCCGGAGATGCGGTCGAGTTATACCATTTTTTCGATTACATTGAAAAAAGTTCTTCACACGGAATTAAATAAAAAAATAAAGTAAAATAAAAACAAAGAATGGAAAACAAATCAACAGTTTTGAATGGACACGAGTTTGATGTCAGGCTTGTGATCAAGTTCCAAGGGCTGTCCAGAATAGGTTTGAAGTTACATCGCACTTACGGTTTATGCCGGCGGAAGCAATGTCATGCGAGAACCTTGGGAGATGTCGCGAGGAAGACGGGGTGACGTGGAACAAGCGGGAGGATGGCCATGTTGGCACAGGATTGAGTGATTGACACTGAAACGCGAGAGAAAGATAGCAAGGGTGGGACAGGTCATAGGGGTGACACAACGACTATAATATTCACACCACGCGGAGGCGATTCCGGGCCACCACGACATGAAGCAAGCAAACATAGAGTTCCGTCTTAGACCCGAGGGAACAAGATGAATGCTGCGAAAACAAACTGTATGTAAAAGAAGATCGATATGGACTCACAGATGGAAGGCGAGTAACCGGGATGGTCCAGCACGCCTGAATTGCCCTGCTAGGAGCGATCAAATCATGACCGAAAGCATCGCATAATGATAGAGAACGGGGAAGGAGACAGGCAGGATGAAAACCTAGGGGCGATGCTCACAGAACAATTTGATATCACGTTTCTGGAAATGCCAGATGAGAGTAACATGACGGGAGGAGAAATGAAACGTGACTAGATAAGGGAAGGTTATTAGAGGGGACACTTCCATAGAAACGTGGTCAGAGAATTACAGTAGCGAGGACTGGCGTCGCAAACCCGAACTCATCCAGGACCCAGCAGCTTTGCAAGCTTGGGACGAGAAAAACACCTGGGAAGTGACATACAAAGTTTCCACCCGGCAGCTACGGAAAAGGAACGGACATGTGTTTCGAGGACGTTCCTGGATAATTAACGATAAATGTTCTGCGGAGATTGAATGTGTTCGTGCGAATTAGGCTTTGGTTATGTTCTCGAAATCCCGGATCTGTGACATATTTTTCTCTTGTTTCTGTAAATACGGTTTGGACCGGAGCTAGCTTACACACATATTAACCCCTTCTCTCTCTCTCCGTATCGTCTATCGCTTTTTTTTCTTTTTTTTCTTCCAGTGCCACTGTTTCCAGTTGTTGCCCGAACACCCATATCCGAGGATATGGACGTGGACACCCATCTGTGCGTATTCTCCTCGCTGTGCTCGCTGATCTGACGAGAACGTGACTTGCAGTGTTGCTACCTCATTGGCATCTCCGTCGCTGTCTGCCCCCTCGTGCGCATGACCTTCTGATCCGTCTCCACGCGCACTCACCAGCGTATTAGAAGTCCCCGCAAACGCAAGACGCCCCCGGTGCGAGATCACTCTCCTGAGGGTGACACCAAGGGCACCAAGAGCTCTCCCACAGCGCCAAAAGGCGAGTATGAAACAGGGCGCGTCATATGTGAGGTTTGTGGCGAAGGTGTTTCCTTCCGAGACGAAGCAACCGGCGGCTTTACCTTGAAACATTGGGACGCGCATCGTCAGCAGTGGTATGTCACATCCATGTGTCTGTGATACCATTCATCGACGCATCGCGCACCCCAGTGCCAACTCTACCCAGTCAGTTCCAGAGCCAGTGATCTATACTCCAGAGAGCACAGCAGAAGCCCTCGCGAATCCACCACCAAAGCGACGCCGTGCTAAGCGGTCAGAAGAAGAGCGTATTGATTACTTGCGTGCAGACCCCTACGTCGCCCAATTCGAGGCCTATCGTGTCTTGTGTGCTTCCTGTGACAAGTGGATTCGCCTGCGCCCTAATTCCACCTATTGTTCCATTCCATGGGACGCCCATAGGAAGAGTTGCCTATCGAAGAAAGTGTAAGTATATATATTAGCTTCTCCGGTTGCCACCGAAATTCACATTATCACACAGAAACACCAAGAACAATTATGGTCTGGAGGAGCGCAATTCTCTGCTATCCAAGGACCCTGATGTCCGCAAGTTTGACGCCGAGCGTGTACTGTGCAACATCTGTGACCAATGGCTTCCAGTCAGTCCAGAAAATCATATGCAGGCTGTACAAAAGTGGTTGCAACACCGCTCGGTTTGTCAGAAGTACGTGGGTCAATCGGCTACACCACCAAACCAACTGGAGCCTTCCTCGAGTTTCAGGTCCGCCTTTCCGTCTTTTGTATTATTTGCGCTTAGGTTTGAGCATGGCCAGACCTCACACCGATGATGCACCCTCCCGCTCCGCCGGTCCCAGTGAACTCGACACTCTCCATGCAGGAGGCTCGCGACCTATTTCACAATCAAATGTAGATCCCTCTCCTGCCATACCCAAGTCTGGTGGCGTCCCAGGTTCTCCCTCTTCCTCGTTCAAGGACCTCACCCCAACTAGCTTCCCTCCAGTTCATGAGTCTCGCCGGCGAAACGCTGAACAACGAGCGGCTACTCTCAGGGCAGACGCGCTCGTCGGGGAGGTTGAACCAAATAGAGTGTTCTGTTCTCTCTGCAAGAAATGGGTGCAGCTCAGGCAAGACAGTTCTTACTGTGCATACCCATGGTTGCAGCATCGTGGAAAATGTTTAGCCAGACAGTGGGTCGTCTTTTTTAATTATTCTCCCTCAGTCTCTCACACGAATGGACCTTTCTCCCTTTGCTTGCCGTTCATCCGTTATGATATGGGGCGGACCTCGTGGGTCATTCTCTTGGGTTTAGCGAGAGGCGCGCACAAAAAGCCGCTCAAGCAGCCGACGCGAGGGCCAAGGGAGGTCAACCAGCTGCGGACGATAGCCTCACCGATGACGACGCTTCTGCTGAGGACGAGCTTGACTCTGACGACGGTCCTCCCGACGAACCCGAATCCAGCCGAGTGGAAGAAAGACGTAAATTGAAGGCTCCAATACCGACAGAATCTCGACTTCCCCCTCTTTCTGCAAAGAAACAGCGGTTGTTTGATTGCGCCGACAACCGACTCGGTCCACCATGGCCAGCAACATCTTCTGATGCCACAATGAGTGGTGCCTCTCTTCGGAAAACACAATCCGCGCGTGCGATACGTCCCAAAAGCAAACATGAAGCAGACGGCGTTGCCTCAGTGGAATCGTGGACGTCAGCCAATAGGTTACCCCGAAGGCTGATCTTGGGCTTGGCAGATCTGGACTCGGTACACGGCCGGTACGTGATTCTAGTTTTTCCTTTCCCTTTTCTTCACGTCTTGTTCTATTTATTTTTATTATTCTATCGTTATTGTTTTGAGAAACGGGATTGCTGATCATTCCCTTGTTGTTTTGCAGCATGAATTTCATATTTTCATCCATTGCATACCTCTTCATGGCTACCTACGAATCGACTGACGACATGACGATATCCTCGTTACTGACTTACCTCAACGCCGTTATGCCACCGGACAAACACGAAGACTTCGACACTGCGGAAGTCGCTAAAGCTGTCGCCGCCCTCTCAGACAAGGGTGACATCATTTTCGAAGGCGACACCCTGCGCCTTCCTGACTGAGGCGTTCTGTTTCCTCTGCCGCAGTTGTATGTATATATCCTCTACTCTGTCTACTCCCTTTCCTTCCCCTTGCCACGCCACGCATTGTATTGTATTTTTTTTCTTGATATCTTGGACGTTCCCGTCTACTGGACGCTGTACTTATCCCTCAACCATGACCACATACTGATACCTTCTTGGACGTTTTATCTCTATCTTGCTTACGTGTCGTATATCGTCGCTGTGTTCTGTATATCCCGCCCCCTGCACGTGTCCTTGTTCGGTTCGCTTTATGATCGTTGCTTCTCCCTGATCACACTTACACACCGTTGGTCGCACGTCTTGTTGCTAAGCACTCCACATGCTCTTGTATAACCTATCCGTCCATACCAACTCATGTTTGTATCAATGTCAACTATTTCTTCTCTTCTTTTTTGGTGAACCTGTATTGAATGCATACGCCCAACACTAGACTGGTGGTGCGACGAAAGAGAAGGAAAAAAAAGGGTCGACGAAAGAAAATACGAGAGGAGTCTGCAGTAAAGTCCACCGAGACCGAATACTTGGCGAATTTAATCTAACGACGTCTTGGTGCTTTCTTCTTGTTGCCAGTGCCTGGGGCTGGGACCACGGTCTACAAGGAGCTCGAGTCAAGAAGAGACACACGGGAAAAAACCAAACCTGGTCGACGACCAATTTTTCCACCCCAATTCCCTTGCCGTGCTTCTATACATGGGGGCGACACAAAGCAGAAGGATGGAGAGGAAGCAGGGAAGAAAGGTGTGCCGGAAAAGAGCGGTCAAAAACGGATGAACGACAGAATAGAACAAATGGATGCACCACTCGCCGCGCGGGCCGCGAGGACTCGTCCTCGACCTCGTCGGCGAACATGACTCGTTTCCCCGTCGCCACTGGTGCGTTTTCATCTTCGAAGCCTGCGATGTCATCGGTGTCTTCTCTGCAAAGTTTGGCAAAAATGGAGCAGCCAGTTGATCGACTCAAAGAACCAGGGATAGAAGGATTCACGGAGGCCCCATCAGCAGCGCCATGAGTCGCGCTGGTCGAGGGGCCCTCGTGTCCAGCGCCGCGGGTTTCCGGCTGATGATCGGACGACGGTCCTTGCGGCTTTGTAACATCGACGGCCATTGAGTTACTTTGTTCGTCAGTACGTTTTGCGGATGCCGACCAAGACTGTAATTTTGCATATTCGGGTCAGCGAGAACGCCGAACCGAATTTCGCCAACCTCATCATAGATCCGGCGAGCTAGGACATTTTCCAGTTGTGCGATTCTTGCCTCGTGTTGTTTAATAATATTGTCACGCTCCAAATAGTTGAGTAAATGATTGTTATTCCATTCACGATAGCTTGTAACACATACCCGTTTAATTTCGTTGGTCTTCTCGACCATCTCCCGATCGTGGATTGCTCGGGCCTTCTGCATTAACAGAGCAACCAATGCCTTCTCATCGTCATTCTATGGGGTGGTAGCTGCCGTCATCGCAGAGCAACGAGGGAAATGGAATTCACCAAGTCATTGTTCTCGTATCGGCGGGAAATAGTCACAGCCCGGTTTGCTAATCGCTTTTCGGTTGCTTCCAACTCGGTGATGCGCACATTCAGCGCTGCCACTTCTCGTTCGCGTTCAGTGGATGGGGCCTCGGCCGCGGTGAGTCGTTTAGTCATGTCCTGCATATGATAGTCCTTCTGAGCAAGCTCCGTGAGGAGTGACTCGACCTTAGCTTTCGTTTCCTGCACTTGACTAAACGCCTCATTCTTGCCTAACCTCTCTGTTTCTAACAAGGTTTGGAACGCGCCTTCCTTGTGGGACAACTCGATCTGAAGGGCTTGGAACGATGCAGTTTTCGCTTCAATCTCCTTGTCTGCACGATCAAGTCTGGCCTTCAACACCGCGTTCTGTTCTTGGAGATGGATTATCTCGCGTTTGGATTCAATCGACGTTTCCTTGGAAGGAAAATCAGCATGGTTGATAATCTATATGGAAGATGGACACCAACGGTTGCTTGATATTCTGCTGCATGAAGGCGCTCCTGCTCGGACGATACTTCAATAACATTCGCGCAGAATAATCGAGTGTTTACCTGCAGTTCGCCGATGGATTCCTTTGACGCACCCAACGTCACGCATTGATCGTCAAACCGTTCCTGGAGTACCTGCAAACACAGTTGCAGAAAAATGCCGGAGTACGAACAGACAACTCATACCTTCAAGGCGGCCTGACATTCGGCGTACCTGAGTAAGCTGAGTGAATGCAAATACTCCGACAAAGATTGATCCTTACTTTTCGCGGTACATGTCGACATCACGCTTGACGTCGTCAAACGATTTCAGTTTGTCGACAAGGGCATTCCGCTCGATCAATGTTTTCACCCTATCAGAGGAGAGAGACTTTTCGCAGGCTTGCATTTCAGCAAGTTGACATTCAATTAATTGGAGTTTCTCCTTGGCTTCATCACGTTCTGAAAGTAGCCGCGATGCTTGTTGTGTCAAATTCTTCTCCAAGCCCTTCGCAGAGTCGAGCCGACCCTGCAACTCATGATTGTGATTCAGAGTTTGGACAAGTTCTTCTTCTGCCCTCCGAGTCCTAATTAGAGTTTAGAGAAATATCATAGATGAATGACGGAGTTACCGTGCTTCAAGAGTCTTCACATTTCCTTCCTGGAAGTCGATTGTGTGGCGAAGGGTACGGAGCTTTGCGCCCTGTTCTTCATGAAGTTCTTCACGCGCAGTCATTCTTGGCGATGACGGTCAACCGTGATATCCGAGGGAGTGGAATGGAAGGACGTACTCTTCCCTCATGGAGGCTATCACGGACTGCGCTTCCTGCAATCTTACCATGTATACCAAAATTAGTGATGTCGTCGGCTGAAGGCGTGGTACATTTTACCGCGTCTGCGCATGCACCAGCTGTTGTTCCATTTCATAAGCCTTCGTCGTAGCCTGTATCGACTCGTGCTTTTGTTCTTGCAAGTATCGCGTGACTTCTGCCATTTGATCGGCTTCCCGATCATCAGCATTCAATGCGTGCAACGATGACACCTTCTTACCCGTCTGGCGAATTTTGAGGCTGGTTGATTCAGATCGGTTCCTATCCACTGTAGTTAACTCTTCCAACTCCAAGATCCGAGCTCGCGCTTCTGCTAAGTCACTGCCCATGGTGTGTAACTTATCACGAAGCAGGTCTGCCACCTGTTGGGCTGCGAAAACGATAGTTGGTGCAACTTGCCCCTGACTGACCACCAACCTACTCTTCGAAAGCTCGGAACGGAGTTCATGGACTATTTCTCTCGTTTCAGCGGTCAAAATGAGCCGACCACCGTCATCAAACATGGATTCAAAGTCTGGAAATTTCCCAGTGCTCTGGGTGGGGAAGAGATGGTTGGATGACAGGACGAACCTCGAAGACCGATCTGTGTGCTATCCCGCAAAGCTGCCAAACTCTCCATAGTCGCCTTCGCCTCTGATATATTCAGTGATGACGACTCTGTGGAACGTTTAAAATCGTCCAACTCGAATTTGAGCGCGGAGTAGCTACGCGGGTAATTCGATCAGAAAGCTGTAAGGGAAACGACCGTTACTCCACACTTTTTCGCAGCTCGGCCAAGTGCATCTCGATGCTTGTCCATTGCCTGCTTGTGCGCGGTTTTCATCTGAGAAAGATCCCTTGAAAGTGTGGTATTCTCCTCGTTCTTGGCCGCTAGTCGCGATTCTAAGTCCGTTATATACTCACGCTGCACATCCAGTCAAAAATAGTGCAAAATTAGGGGTCTAAGAGTGGGCAGGAATACACACCTGTTCGGCCGATTCCTTCCGAAACTGATTGTATTTGGCCGCCACAGGACCAAAGATGGCGTCGGTGTCGTCTACAATTTCACCTACAGAAGAGTTCAGGTCAAGTTCCTGTGTGTTCGCCCTGACGAATCTCTTGGGATAATCTCTTAAAGACGAAGTAGACGATGCGAATGCACGTGAGTTCGAACTAATTTCTGCATCTATGCGTTCAAAATCATCGTTTGGGCATGCACGATAGCGTCCACGCGCATATACACACCTGTTGGCTCATCCTTGAGTCGAGAAGATGTTCCCTGACGTGCAAGCCGTTCAACAACGAATGGGAAATAGTGAACGATGGATCGACTCACTGTCGCAGAGGTGGGTGGCTTATTATCTATGATTTCTTGGGTATGGTGCGGATAAGCTGAACTGCCCAGAGCGTGCAACTCAACGCGGCGTGATGAAAGCGAGTGTGAGAAACTGCCATCAAACCCCCTCTTCGGAGTATTCTCAGTGAGGGTCGCGTTTGTGGTCACATCGAAGTTTGATCTTTTGAGTAGGTTACCGAAAGCAGCGCCTACTTGGTTTGTGTCCTTTTTCTGGGAAGGTGGTGCAAACTTGTATGGGAACATGGCCAGACGTCTACTGCCGGTGGTAGAGAGGTCGAATACTTGTGCGTTTGCTGGCAACAGGTTTGCATGCGATGGTTCTTGGTAAGTTAATCACGCGCAGCTAGCAAATGAACGCGTCGCAAGCACGTGATGCACGTGACGTTGAACTGCTCGGCTGGTCATGCACATGTACGTCACGCATGTTACGGGATGTCAGGTCGCAACTGGCGAGCAATAGTGGGGTGTAGGTTAAGCTGAGGTGCTACTGTAGTTCAGGTAAGAAGGATCGTGCTGCAAGTTTTGTCTGGTGAGTTCAAGCCGCCGTGACGGTGTAGTCGGAACACATCGTTGGAGCACTGTTCCCAGCTAGTAACTAGACTACTTATCATTTCACTCGGACATATTGATTAACACACTACTAGATACCCATTTGTATACATGACCCTCGGGCCATTTATACTCGTGCGTTATGATAGTACACCTCAGCTCGCTCCCCCCAGACTACACTCGGATGAGATACTACTTTACTACATTTTGTATACTTTACTTATTGTACTTGTTAGGTTATTACCATCTTAGCTCGGCGCTCGTCTCCTTTATCAAGGTTAGGTTACAAAGTAGATAAACATAAACTATACTGACATCAAATAAGATATAATTGAAACATGGATACACCATTTCCTCTATGCTGTCCGTGATCAATTGTCTTTTGCCCCTTCCAGATTCACCGCTCCGTCCTACCTCCTTCATTGTGCAGGTGGGATAAACACCGAGATATGCGGATACGGCCCCAACAAATCCGAAGCGACGGGGAGACGTGACCGACTCCCGTCGAAGCGGGAATAAGCAGGTGGTGCTCCAGCCTCTTCCAGGACATCGATGCCTAAGCCGACAACGGGAGCATTAGGCTCGGCTGGTGGGACTCTCCCAGAAGGAGCTCCCGGAGATGGGACTCCCGTCAGCGAGGGTGCCTCAACTAGGGGATCGTGATGGCCGGATGGTGCGAGCGTCCCCCCTGCGGTAGTCGTCGTCGAGGAACTCAGTGGAGTGCGCCCCGTGCGTTCCCCGTGATTCTCCTGAGCGGTGGAAGGATGAGCGTTTCCCGGAAAGTACGAAGGGGGGTCAGGAAAGGCAGGAGGGGTACCCAGATACGACGATGGGTACAACACTTCCATGATGCTACTCGTAGAAGGCAACGAACGGCGAACATGCCTTCGTGGGCGGGATCTTGGGGTGGTGCGTGCGTAGTCTGCTTGAGCATCAGCGTCCTGTGACTCAATGTGAGCTGGGATCCGAGGGTGAGCAATCTAACACATACCGAACGTCTAGTACAGAAAATGCAAGTGCAACCCGCAACGCAGACTGTCTCTGCCATGGCAACAGCCCAGTGTTGTTCTGCGATGGGATCGTTCATCTGTTCAAGATTGTCTGTGTCCGATGCGCCAGCCTAGATTGAAAGTGATCAAACCGGGAACGACAGTGATATACCCGAGACCGGACTGAGACAGAACTATCTGTAACCTGTACTCTTGCCGAGGGGGAGAACGATGGAACAGAGGGTCAGAATTCTCAGGTCCAAGCGGCGATAACCGCCTGCAAGGAGCGAGTATCTTCTTAAATACGGTGAACGCCGCTCCCGGGACCGAAGAGAAGACATCAGGTGTCTGAGATGAGATGACAGGTGAGATGGGGGCTCGGAAAGATGTTCGGAGACTTGAGACCAACCTGAGACTGCAAGATCTTTGAATGGTCACCATGTGGTCATAAAGGCCGAGAGACATAATGCTAGTATTTTGCGACCAAAACGCGGGCCTATAGTCAGCAATCAAGTAAATGACGCTTCTTCTCAGGCTGTTTCTGCGTGAACCGCAATACTTCCACGCTTCATCCCACGGTGGCCACCCAAGCCTCAAGAAATCCCAATCACCCAGGTCACTTCCATGGGCAGAGTCCACCCAAGCGTGCCCGTCACTTAGAGATTCGAGGCAACGTTTCCCCCCGCCACCCCTCATCGATGAAGCACTCAGGAGGGTCGCATGCTTTCTCGCGTCCATAATGCTGCGCAACAATAGTACAACGCCCTGATAGCTTTGACTGTATGGGCATCTGGAGCATGAATAACCACGGGATATACGTGAGTCGTGTCTCCAACAGTGCTACATAGCACTTGGAGTGAGTGTCGCTGACAGTCGTCCGAGAGCGATGGTGTACAACATTACAAGTCCCGCATCCGTCATGAGGAGACCGCAGGCGAGCGCGTACGTCGTCGTCACGGGTAGAAAATACCTTGAATAGCCCGAACTTGGGAGTGCCGCTAGTTGCCTGTATATACGTACCACAAGGGGAAAGTGGTCGCGCAGAACAACTCAACATTTGCGTCGAGATTCGATGCTTGGCTCTCTGATGATGCAGTGCTCCACTATGTAAGTGGCGCATCTCTCCTGGGCGACCATTCTTCATTGTACCTTGATTGATAGTGGCTCACAACCTTGTCAGGGTCGTATAGTACTTTTAGAGTGTCGGTCATACTAGGTCCGCACAGGACATTAAGGAGTGGCTTTCTTTCTCGTCTCTAAAAGACGTGTTCCAGGCGTCCTGGGCTGTACCAGGTACCATAGAGTCTGGCATATAGGGGACCAGTGGTGTACAGTGGCCTGGGCAAGGGTTAAGGCCCAGTGAGCCTCGACTCCATAACACAAACGGCGCTCACACAGACATTGCGTGATGATACGCGGGTTGGATGCTTGAACCCCGTAATCCATACATGCAACGCGAAAGTTACAACCAGCAACAAGCATACAACGCTGCGCGCGGGATACAGCTTACACGGAGTAAGTACATAAAAATCAGGTTTGATGTGTGAGAGCGGGAATGTTATTGTAAAAACTGGGTTTAGCTGAGTACCAACGGGGTATACATAACGTGATTGCTACATATCAGGGTGTCCAGGAGGCCATACTCTGAAACTAGTGCATTGCGGAAGAATTTTTTGTCTCCAAGATCATTGATCTGGATAGGACTTGGTGAGACCTTTACTTTTTAGAATTACTGACTTGATACAACGCGTAAAGTACCGTTGACCTGCCAGGTTGGGACAAACAATTAAGGTCTGAACTTGGGTTGGAGCATGGAGAGAACATTTAGACACACAGACCAAACAAACGTACGTTGACCCTGGATTTATGTTCGCAACCAATCTGAGGAGGCTATATTAGGGACGTCAATGAACATCCCCTCGTTGAACGATGATGGCAAGTTCTGTGGTCCCTGTACGTATCCTGATAGTCCGACTGATTCGTATATAGCTAGCGAGACAAAGTAAGAAGACACTCGAAGTAAATGAACTATCCTATCTGTCCAAAATAAACCTTGTAATTCACTTTGCCAAACATATCAGTTCGGAAGTAGCAACGTAGTGATACTAGCAGCCTGTTGCTCGGCGTTCACAGCTCCCAGCTGTGATGAGTTCAACGAATCGTATATGGGGCACAGATCGTACCATGGTGCTGTTCGGATGTGTATAAGATGAATTCAAGGAGTTGACGAAGACGCTTACTAGGAATTGTGCCAAGATGACTTTGCACTCCCGCAGGATTCTCAGCCATCACGACAGCAAAGCCACTAAGAACTCATGAGCAAGCTTTCATAGCGTGGCAATGAAAAAACACTAACGCTTCTAGATGCCAGTCAATATGACTAAGGGGTATCAGGATGGGTTGCACATCGTAGACGATAAATGACTGTACCAGTGCAGGAACCATGGACCGGCATTGTCTGTCACAAATCGGAAAACCATTTGTTGCCCTGATGAGCCAGCAGAGGCCACGTCTCGACGGACGGGGTTGTTGTAGTTGAAGGTGGTCGAACCGGCACTTTGAACAACATCGAAAGCATGCTGTAAATCAAGTTAGACGTGCGAATAGCTCCTCGGCAACGAACGAACGAACCCCATGAAGGTGGATGGGATGCTGAACTTCTGTGAGTAACAGCATAGAAACGATGAAGAATAAGAGCTCACAGGGATGGCACCGCCAACAACCTGGATCGTCACCTCAACAACCTGGTTGGGCTCCAAGACATACACGCTCCCGTTCGGCAGGAGGTTGGTTGCTTGTTGAGCACCACTCAAAATCTGCAACAGTACGGGTACAGTCGGAGGCCGGTACCGAACGCCGTTCAGATAAAATACACCACCAATATTGTCGGCGCTGATCACAATGTTCATGTCCGCTTGTCCATACCCGGGGATGCCGGGTGCTCCTGGATTAACGAGAGCGTGCAAATTTGTTTCCAAAAGAGGGGATAGACTCGTCGTCTGGTTGGTCGTTGGGTCTTGGTTTGGCGCGCCACTATATCGCAGAATGGCGGAACTGAGTCCATTTGTGAAGGTTGCGCCAGCGGTGTTTGGCAAGGCCCGTATCCAGTAGTTATCGACCGGCTGGGTGGCGTTCAGGATAACAGAGTAGCGTTGCCCAGCATATATTGTGAGTGAATCTACAAGGAGCGGCTCCGTCAACTGTCCATCAGCTTCGATGACGGTCAAGTTGTGCCCATCGATAGAGAACAGGAAATTTGGGTCGCAAGATATCGCGACCAAACGGAAGCGATAGCGCTTGCCATATTGGACGTTAACGACAGCGAGCTCTGAGTTGGGCCCGCCCGCATAACGCCCGAACCCGTTGATAAGCGAGGAGTTAGCATTGACACCAATGATGTAGTTCAGCACTGGAGAGGCGATATGATACCTTGGCACGTGAAACAATCAGAATCACCCCGAAGACATAACGAAAAACATACCAGTCTGCAAGGGTGATCACAGTTGTCTCTGGAAAACGATCTCATTACAAAATTTACGGCTTCGGGGTATCCACTTACCATCGTCCACATCATACAAGTAGAGGTAAGGATCATCAGGATCATATATGACGATAGGGCCTCTCAGCCCGTCACAAGTTTGAGAAGAATAATGCGAGTGATACCAAAACGTCCCCGTTTGGTTCTGTGCGTTAAATTGGTGAAGGAAGGAGTTGTTCTGGCTGATTGGACACTGCGTGACAAACGATGTACCATCAACATCGTTTGTGCCATTCTGGAAGAGTCCGTGCCAATGCTGAAGGAGGAGTGAATCCTGCTTTCTGGTCGAGCTCCTTGGTACATACCACACTTGTACTCAGCCACATTTCTGGATCTTGCAGTTCGTTGACTACGTTGATTGCAAAACTCTCTCCCTTTGATTGAATTTCAGTCAGAAAAGCGGAGACTGTCGTCAATGAACACACTTTATAAGCCTGAATTAGTGGTCCAGGGAAAGTGCCTCCGGCAAGTGTAGTCCTAGAGTGGGGTCAATACAAAGGAACGAGCGATCGAAAGACAACCTACGAGCGCAAGAAACCATCCGGTGCAATCAACCCATTGGAAATTGTCAGGTTAGTGACGGGCCCAACAACATTGGGCAGAGGACTAGTTGTGGCACGCGAAACGATGGCCGCAGCGTTGGCGATCGAAGGGAACAAAACGAAGGAGACTAAGAGACCGTACATTGTAGTGAATGGAATAACGCCTACTGCTCACTGAAGACCGAGCAGCGAGGACAAGAAAATAAAAGGTTAACTCCCGTATGGATAGTGAGAGTTCATTGCGGCTCCTCACTTTTATGCCTCGGATACGCGTCAAGCTTGAAAAGGCCGTGAACCGAGATGATCTCGGTTTTCCGGACTAGCACGCGTGCTTCCCCTGACAGCCTGTTGGGGTATTGTTGAGGCATCGCATACGTACCAAATCTGAACGCAACGCCAGCTACGACACTGGATTCCTTAAGGGCAGTGTTCTAGTAAAGAGCAACACTCCTTAACACCGCCGCGGCAGCGAAATCAAAACACTTCTCAAATTTGGAGTGTCTGGATCAGGAGACTATCTCCAACTTCAGTTGAATGTCATTTCGGAACTCGAAACAAGTGATCCATTACTCAATCGCACGCCTACCGAACACAGTTACGATCGCGCGTGGTGGTGTTAGCGTATATGTTGTTCCGTGGTGCGTGGCCGTGGGTGAAGATGGTGACAGTAACAATGTCAAATTTGGTCAGACTACTCTAATTATGGCAACCAACCGTTACCTCACGCAATCAAACATTGTTCCTCGCTGTTCGCAATGCCACGTACAATGTAGGCACACATACCACAGATACAGCCAAACTCTTCTAAATCCCTGATAGGCTCGGATTTCTTGGCCGATCGGCGAACTTTCAACTTAGAAGCGAGTTAGGCTCGGATTTGAACACGACTGAGTCCGAGGAATCTGGAACTGAAACTGATGGCTGGCGACGGTGCTTATACTGGTTCGGTCTCGGGAAGTCGCGCTACCTCCTCGCCCCAGTATGTATTGATATGGTGGCAAGTAGCTACGGGAACACCTGATGCTATCACCTCTCCATTGCCACAGCATCCAGATATACTTATACGCACGGTAAGGCCTGGCCGCCTGCGCCACCAACCATCACCCAGCAATAACGTCATAGGCCCCATACATGACTTAGCCCAATAGACGCCCATTCAATCTGATTGATCTGTTGTGCTCGGTGGTATGTGCCAGCGCCGGACCGCACTTTTATGGTCGCTTCTGCTCGTAGGATGGACTTGCGAAGTCTTCGGAGAATCAGCCCCTTGCGCGCATAATCAGCTCGCTGACCATGCGGTGTATAGTGGGCGGCATGCGAGCGATCCTAGACCTTGCCCTATCCGATGTCGAAGACTCAGCGTTTCGGAATCCTGAAACAAAAGTAGCCAACCTGAGGTAAGTAGGTGCGGATTGGGTGGAACTCCACGGCGTTTTTGGAGGTCGTTTCGCGGCGCTGTCGCATTCCGAAAGATCGGTACGTCGCCCATTACCGCCAACAGACTTCGGTTTCGTTTCCCTTGCAGCCCAGCGTCAGCGTCTCTCGTATATTCAGTAGGGCCACGCGCCAGATCTATATCAAGATCTATAGCACTATAATGATGATCTACTTGGTGGCATTTGTCTCTTTTTTTTCGGGTGTCGTAGAGCAAGGTGCACCGTAATCAAGACTCCGCCGTCTTCTGTTCAAATCGTTAAAAATAATCCTTCCAAAGCCGCTCAACCTGCGGTCAATGTCGTTCGGTGTCCAGTTGTATCATGTGTCTGACATGAAACGTCGACAAAACCGAAATGAAAACAATCGCCCCATGGACACCAACCAGACCAGTGACTCGTTGCCGGTATATGACACACCAAAGGCCACCTCATTCTCCGTCGATAATTTGCACGGCCAAGAACAAGGAGCTTCCACGATATATAGTCGCACGATGGGCATACTATAGTACACGAATGTGCGTGATCCGTGACGCAGAAGCAGTGGGTGCGCAACATGCATCTGTATACCGACACAGTCCTAATCGCGTTATGAGCCATACCTGAGCACTGGCAGTTCATGACTTCGTCGTACTGTCGGGACTGGTCTATCAGAGCGATATCGCTCAGCTGGCCATTTTATACACCCAAACTAGCATTTCTCTTGACTGTCAGAACCTCATCCCGATCGAGTGATGATACGCTGCCCTGCCAGTCAACACCATTCAGCGCAATATATAGTGACCCTGAACCATGCTCCAAGGATCGCCATTTAGTTGACAAGCCCATCATCGTCTCGAATGTCGTTGTCGATAGCTCGCCCAGATACGTATCCCTAGTTTGGAAAGCCTACATGCCGTGCCCGACGTCGTGTCAGTGATATTCCTCCGGGGATCCCAATGTTCGCCCTCGGGCCTCGGCTACTGTATAATGTATATATGGCAACCCCGCGGGTGCCGCAGACGAAACTCATTCTCGAATCTTGACGAGCCCGGGCCCAGATCCCGAGGCTCATATGAAAGTCCAGCCGAACTTGAACAACATCCGATATTATAAAATAAGTATAAATTAAATTAAAGAATTTACTGTAGGCTGCATGGTAATAGTGGCCCGAGCTTTTCAAGTTGCAAGCAGTGTCACTGGCTACTGTTGGCCAGGAGGGTCGGGTCCGTTTTTGGTAAGAAAAATGAGTTTGCAGTGCTGAGTCCCGGGTCCTGGTACCGCCGCATTCGTTCAGTCACCTTGTGTGACTGACAAGCTCTAACAGTTAAAGTGAATATTAGGAAAGTGCTAAATAAATAAAATAAAAATAAAAATTGTCCGAACTTTTTTGCCAAGATGCCAATGATTTATAATACATTACCAAAAGATCGTATCCCACTATAATGCCTGCTAACGCAAATTAGAGAAAATTAGGTAATTTTTTGCATGATAATGAACTTATAATGAACCTCGTAATGCCCAAATCAGGGTTAGCATGCCTTACAAGGCAGCTGCAAGGGGTCGTAAGCCGACACCATTATCATGGCACAAGAAAATTTGCGACAATTATTTTAATACTAACTAACTATCGCATGGAGCTGTGCAGATGCAGCAGGTTCGTCATAGCAAGGGGGTGTGGCAAGCCGAGAAGCTCCCAAAGGGTTGCCGGTCGGAGTGGGAATCTGCACCCAAAAGTATAGTGTACACTAGACTACATAGTTATGTACATTCTGCACCTTCTAACCCTAACCTTACCCGATCATGTGACTACAATTGGTCTCGTTCGGTCGAGTTGGCCGTTTTGCCGAGTCGGAGTTTAAATTTGGTCGACCTATCCTTGCTGTGATGAATCTGCCCACAGCACAGCGTGTTTGTTTTCCAGCATTTTTCCGACATAAGTATATTATTTAATGTTATTTTGTTTGAATGTATGTGATGTCGGTCACAGCTCACTCACTGCCGAACCCTGCTGCCGAGGAGAGGACCCCAGCTGTCCGAATTTAGAATTGCTCGACCAAAAATGGACCTGACCCTCCTGGCCAACGGCACACTGGCGTTGTCGAGGGCCTGCCAAGAACCTCGGAGCCTGAGGTTAAGGCTAAACAGCGACCGTGACGGCGCGCGACACAGGGCGCGTCCGGGCCAGGGATAGGCACGAGCGCGGATCGAACAATAGAGCTCGGGCCCTGCAGGGTTAGCCGAGTGTGTACACAAACAAAAGTATCGTACCGAGATGGCTACGGGCGAGCCGCTGAGGATTTGGGGTGCGCCCTGGACCGTGCTTGCCTGTCTAACAGGCCTGGCTGTTTTCAAGTTCCTCCCACTCCTTGGAGATCATCGTCGCAATAAGGTATAATTGATATTGGTAGTATAGCCTCAGGCCTCCGAATCCCGTTAATGCTACTCCTGTTCATACTGGCATTCGCTCGTCCAGGTCTGGATCCTTGGGGTGGTCTTACTCCTGGCGGCGCAGTTCCCGTTCCAGTACCTCGTTTCCAACCTAAGAACGCAATGATCGCGCATTGCCGTTCCTGTTAACAAAGACGCCCCTGTCCCTGTCCCACGCTTTGGTCGAGTGTGGGTGGGGTCCAGCTGACAGTGCAACCCTCACTGAATGCGCACAATTGGGGAGAGAGCGAGGACATCACAATCGAAACACATGCGCAGTGACATAAAAATGATTCGCGGCAAGCATGCAGTGGTATGACGCGGTAGTCTTTGCAGATCAGATTTACTGCCTGCACGCATTTCGCCGGATCTAGCAATCTATGGTTCGTACTTGAGCTTGGGACCTGCCACGGTGGTTACGACGGGGGTTCGCAGGGGGACTCGCATTCACTCTGTTCTGTGACCTGCCTTCACTGTGACTCAAGCTGTCTACCCCAGAAGTTAGAGCCCGACTTTGGCACGGTTACTATACAGCAAAATGCCTCAGGTATGCGGTACACCATACTGAATCTTGCTCTCGCGCGCCCATACATTCATCCACTGCACCGGTGCCGGCGCCGGCTCGCGCAACCAACTGTCTTGGTCCCGTCCCATCACCAAGCAAGAAAAACATGATTGACAAGCAGCACGGTCACCTGGATCCGATGGGATTCATCGTTGCACGCAGCCAACAGTGGACGTTCCATGTGCCAGAGTACTCGAGTGCGCGCGTGCGCGTGAGTTTTCGTCAGTTGTGCAAGTTTTGATCCCCTTGTCGTGTCGCGATGTTGACTTTTGTGTGGACTGTCACGGTTTCGCCTGTCAAAATTTCAAGTCGCATGGTCGTACCCGGCGTGCTACGGGCTCGTGGTCGAGGACATTGGCTTGTCCATCGCAACCCGATATACGACATAGTACCTGACGTTCTGTCGTCTCACCCAT
The DNA here is from genome assembly GCA_038092675.1 of Boletus rufocinnamomeus. Classification (NCBI taxonomy): domain Eukaryota; kingdom Fungi; phylum Basidiomycota; class Agaricomycetes; order Boletales; family Boletaceae; genus Boletus; species Boletus rufocinnamomeus. The sequence continues at coordinate 41,465 of JBBPQV010000045.1, forward strand.
CATCCAACGCATGAATCCTGTGTTCGGTACCATGCCTCTCACTCACGCACCTGGATTACGCTCTGTACTAATCATGATGCCATAGGCCCCACACTGCACAGTGATCCTTCGTAGCACCAATGCTCAGCCGCAGGACGAGCTGGGCTCGGAAATCAGGTTCACACTATCATGTTGTCTGGCGATACTTAGCCGACGTGGGCCGCCAGCCAGTCAACGAGCAGAAAGCGTACGAAACGCGGTAAACGGAACCAGCCAACTCGGAGTGCGACCTCGTTTCGCTCTAAGACTTTCGGTATTCAAGCACCCGGGCCTTGCTCACTTTACAACTTATCTGGCGGGCTACTCGATCAGAGTCGTTGTATCGTCGATTGGTTATCTAGGTTCTCGACACTCGAGCGTACTCTACCGAACTCGCGTACCTGCATTGGTTGTGACGCGCCGTGGTTGGCATATACAAGATCGAGGTTCACGCATACGCGCACAGGGGCATGTTTGAAGCAAGAAATTACATTATTGTATGTTCGGTATCACAAACATCGTAATAGATAGGGGATGCATGTTTAGGTCCTGATTTAGCTTTCTTCCTTTGCGCCGAGGTGCCAGTATACATGGACACGTTAAGAAGATTAGACTAGTACCGAAGCGTCCCCAGGTGTGTCTGTCCCCAGGCCGTGTTAGGGAGGCACAGTTGGTCCCAGTCCGCTGTGTGAGAAGTGATAAATCTCTGCAGTTTGCGCTAGCACAGTGAGGTACGGGATGGGACATACGTGGTATCACTGGGGCTTCTTCTTTAGCCGTTTCTTTCGGTGCTTCTGCCATCACTACAGCAAATCCGCTAGACAGGGGGATCAGCTCTAAATCGTGTTAATATATTGAATTGACATACTGGTTGAGATGCCAGTCAATGTGACTAGATATGGGCACGTGAGAACACTACTTATAGGACTCTCAAGGTAATCACTCACCAGTGAAGGAACCAAGGTCCCGGGTTATCCGTGATAAAACGGATGGTCACGTTGTCGGTAGCGCTGTTGCCTATGGATACTACATCGCGCCGGACAGGATTCACGAAATTTGTCACATTGCTACCCGCGACCCTCACAACATCAAATTTGTGCTGAAGGAAATATTGAGTGAGAGACAAAAAAAGGGTGGAGTAAACCACATACGCCGTGTAGGTGTATAGGGTGCTAAAAAAAATACGCCCGCAGAGTCAGCATGGAACGTCGCTTTACAAACGTAGTACTTACGGGGAAGCCAGGGGCTGCAACTGGATTCGGGAAGCTTATCTCTACAACCTTATTTGGGGGAAGCTCATAGACGCTTCCGTTAGGCAGTAGTTGCGAAGGATGTCTTGCTCCACTGAGAATCTGGAGAAGCACAGGGATAGGGGCATTGATGTAGGATACATTGTTAAATGTAAAAAGCCCCTGCGAGCTGAAGCCCGGAGTAAGTTTAAGGTTCACGTCCGCCTTTCCGATCTCAGGTACCCCGGGAGCGCCTGGGTGGATGAGTGGGTGAAGGTTGCCCTCATCAAACGAGAGTTCATACGGGCCAGGTGTTGACGTGGGATCTTGGACTGGTGCTCCTTCATATCGCAGGATAGCCAAATTTTGACCGCCGGCGAAGGTGGTAGATTGATCGCTGGAAGAACGAATCCAATAGTTCCCAACCGGCTGGTCTGCTGTAACAACTACGGAGTAGCGTTGACCAGCAAGGATGGGTATCGAGTCAACTTCCACGGGAAGCACTAGATTCCCATCTACCTCAATAATGGTCATCCGGTGACCATCAATCGTGAAGTTGAATGAAGGATCGCATGACATGGCAACCAAGCGGAAGCGGTATCTTAACCCCGGTTGGACATTAATGACCGAGAGTGGAACCGATGGACCGCCAGCATAGCGACCACGGCCATTGATAAGGGTCGAATTCGCAAGCACCGCCCCGAAGATTTCGCCGAGTTGGATAGAAGGTGTGTGATACCTAAATCCGGGTCAGCCCATACCTTTTGTTACGTAGAAATTTGCTGACCAATCTGAGAGAGTGATGACCGTATTTTCTGTTTGGAATTATAAGATGGAGCGCGGTCAGAAAATTGATGTAAATTTACCATCATCAACGTCGTATAAGTACGCTAGTGGGTCCTCAGGATCGTAGATAACTAATGGCCCTCGAAGTCCGTCACAATATTGAGTTAGATAATGTGAGTGGTACCAGTATGTTCCACTCTGACCGATAGCAGTGAATCGGGGCGTGAACGCTTCGTCCTGGCGGAGCGGGCACTGAGTGACGGATGCAACGCCATCAGCCCAGTTGGACTTGTGCTGAAAAATCCCGTGCCAATGCTTTGGAGGATACTTGAGGATGCGTTCACGAAATTAACTGTATGATTACTTACGACACTAGTTTCCAGAGGCATGGTATTGTCCGTGAGTCCATTAATAAGCCGAACAGCAAACTGATCGTTCTAGAAAGGCATAAGTACGCCAATCTAGATATCATCGTAATTCTCACCTTGTTGGCCTGGATCAAAGGCCCAGGGAATACACCGTTGGCAAGAGTCGCTCTACAAAACGTCAGGGACGTACTCTAAGAAGCAACAATCAACATCATCAACATCGACTCACGACCGGTTGTACCCATCTGGCGCAATGGCATTGTTCGCAATATGAAGTTGGCTCACAGGTCCAAGCACACCTGCTGGCGTAACGGTGGGTACTGCTGGATCTGTAGCCGGGTCCAAAGTATTGAAGACCGACAACGCGTTAGAGATAGGGAATAGTGAAAATGTAAGGATAGAAAAGAAAAACATTTCGAACACCATGGGAGGGGATTGACCTGAATCAGTGTGTGCTGCTTCGGCAACTTGCACTTCTTTTATATTTGAGCGACCAAGAATCGATCCGACATGACTTCGGACGCTGTTTCAGTGACAGGAGGGGTTGAGCCACCGCTTGCTCCATTCTTGTGCTATACGGTTCAACCTCTCATGACACAGCACCATGTTCATAAAACTGTGCGGGTGGTCATCGCCGCGCATTTGATACCGATCCCGCCACTTACAAGACTGGTGAATGTACCAGGAAAGGACTGTACAGGGGGGATAGCAGTTCGTAAGCAGCAGAAGGAATTGGATCACTACGACGTACGTGGTGAGTCAGCAGAATCATTTCGGTTATTGTGTACAAGTTGAGTATAGTAGGAAGTGACGCGCACCAGCCGACGGCTAGTAAGACAGGTATGCACAATCACAATTATGGAGCTGTGTCTGCGTATCTGGCGATGGGTAGCGTCACAGTGATACTTCGCAAAAATTGCAACGAGACAAACCAGAATTGCGAATACCCAGGTTCCGTTATCTAAAGTCAATCGAAAGAATGGTCTCAGTGACCAGATAACAATATTGAAAACTAGCCTCACAAACATCAGACAATGACGGCCGTGCAAGGTGGCGCTCTCAGGTACAGGACCGCCGATCTAGACGGAGAGTGCGCTGACCATACAATATATTTCCAACCGGAAGAAACAGTGACCGATCACCGATGTGGACTAGCTGTGGACGGCAGTAAGCGCAGACTACGTACCCCAACGGCTGCGACGGATTTGTCTACCTTTCACGATAGCGAACATGCGGCGCGTCCATCAAGCCACAATTTGGCCGGTGGGGTGGTAGCTCGCCACGGAACGACATTGATGAATAACAGGTCATTGCGAGCCTGGTGGGCGGATCAAACGTCGTCAATTCAGGCAACGAGCATCACGCAAGTCGGTGCGTGCTCGGGTCGGTGAAGAGCAAATGGACTTGGGAATAGTACCACGGTAATACTCCAACCCGCGGGACCTCGAAAGTTGAAACAAAATTTGTCTCGTAATCTGGAGTTACTGTCCGACGGAGTCATATCTGATAGGCAGTCCAGATTGTTAGCCGTCGGAGCTCCTGGACGCAACAAAGTCAAGCCGTGTGGAGGTCTAGAGATGCAACTAAATATGGCTGTACGTACCATGGAGAAAACTATCATATGCATATGTTAACGGCAAAGGTGTTAAACTAACCAGTCCAGGATTCCTCGATATGGCATGAATCGCGGAGGCAATTTTTCTACACCCGATTTCAAGGTCCGAAGGATGATCGAGGCCAGAGTCCGCGCCGGTTCAACTGTCACACTGAGTGCTTTTGGAGCCCAACTGTGCTGAGCGAAAGTTCCCGACCAGCCCATCCTCGATATGGCAGAGGCAACATTTCTACACCCGACTTCAAGCTTCGAAAGATGGTCGAGGCTAGAGTCCGCGCCGAATTGTACCACTTTTGGAGCCCAACCGCACTGAGCGAAAGTTCATTGTATCACTGACCGCTTATGCCCTCTATTTTCAGACATAAAACGCCTTTAATTTGCGCACCTTCATGATCCAGTATGCTGGCACTTGGTCAGACCAGTACTCTATGTAGAACGGGGACCTTGAATTGCGCACAGCTTCCGAATCGGTTCGGCGACACCACCCCGAAATGATAATAATAGAGACTATCAGATTCACGCGAGCAAGAGAGAGACCCTGCAACGGCACACCGCTGCAAGTAATGGAAACCGCTATGGCTGTATAATTTGTATAATTATGTGTAGAGTATGAAGGCTCGGACAGCTGGCATGGGAGTTCCAGAACATGAATGACATGGACGCACTAATCGGAAATTGGAGAATATTATAGTGGAGGTATATAATAGAAATAGTCTACCGAACAATTAATCGCAAAGTGCGTATGATTAAGGTACACACGAAAGGAAAAATAAAAGACGCAATTCCCTTACGATAATCCAGACAAGGAGCTAAAGGTCGGTGGCATGGTGCTGATGTCCGTGTGGGAACTCGTTTTGCTCACGCTGGGCGGGTCGGAAAGTGTTGGAGCCGCGCTCAAATCGGTCGAACTCGCGCTGGTAGCGATGTTGAAGGCGGTAAGATTGAAGCTACCCGTAGTGTTGAAAAGGGCAGTAGCCTCCCGGATCCTGGCAGGGCAGAGGTCATTCCAGGCACCTGTCACAGACGGTTGTTTAATAACCCAGTCAAGCTGCCGACGAATCTGGTTACACACCAGGTACGACATTATTCTGCTGTATGGCGGCCGTGTCAGGCGCCTCCGCCATCACCACTGCAAAACCACTAAAATCACGAGTCAGTGATTGAAGAAGATCAGCTAAGACACACACTTGAACAAGTGGAAATCGATATGGCTAAGGAAGCTTCAGAATGGGCAGTCAGAATCTGTCAACAGTTACTTACCAGTGCAGAATCCATGGGCCAGGATTATCCGTCACAAATCGGAACGTAATGTTGGACTTTTGGGCTTCCGAGCCCATCGAAACGGTATCCCGTCTCAGAGGATCGATGAAATTCGGGGTACTATTCGTAGCTGTGCGAATCACGTGGAAGTTGTGCTGCAATTTCATTCGGTAAAAAAGATGGCATCAATAGAAGGTGACTCACGCCGTGGAGATGAATGCCGTGCTGTGGTGTTCATATGATAGATTTCAGTCAACGATGAGAACAAATCTATCATCGGAGATCACTGACCGGGCTACCCCTAGCACCTCCAGGCGTGAGATCGTTGGCGGGCATATGAACCTCGATGACTTTGTTCCTGGGTAGCTCGTAGACGCTGCCGCTGGGAAGAAGCTCCGTGGGATGACGAGCGCCGCTGAGTATTTGAAGGAGAACAGGTGCTGGAGGGGGTCTGAAGCGAACTCCGTTGACATTGAAGCTGTGGTTGAACCCGGGTACGAGGGTTAGGACAACGTCGGCTTTACCTAGCTCAGCAACGCCGGGAGGGGTGAATTTTTCAAGAGGATGAAGTCTGCTCTCTTCGAAGTGTGCAACGAATGGTCCTTGCTTCGTCGTTGGGTCCTGTGTCGGCGCTCCAGCGTAGCGCAATATCGCCGAGTTCTGCCCACCAACGAACGATTGGTTGCCATGGTTTGGCAATGCGCGTATCCAATAGTTGTCTGCGGGCTGATTAGCTGCGACCACGACAGAGTACCGCTGCCCCGCAAGGACCTGGAGCCAATCAACTTCTTCTGGAATGGTCTCGACCCCGTCAGCCTCGATGATCGTCATTCGATGGCCATCGATGGTGAAGTTATGCCATGCGTCACAGGATGCGCCGATGATACGGAAGCGATAGCGTTTGCCATGCTCGACGTTGATAACGGAAAGAGGCGTTTTCGGACCCCCTGGATAGCGTCCTTTGCCATTGATAGTGGTCGCATTGGGAGTGAAGGGCGGTGCGATCCGCCGCGAGGGTATATGCCACCTATGCGTGGTTTGTGTAACGGGAATCTTCAAGAGTAATATGTGAAACTCACCAGTCCGCAAGCGTTATGATCGTGTTCTCTGTAAAAGTATGGTCAGTCTTGCAAGCGCGTGGAATAGTAAAACATTATAGACAAACCATCATCAACATCGTACAGATGGGCATGAGGATCATCAGGGTCATAGATGATCAATGGGCCACGAAGTCCGTCGCAATACTGCAATTCGTGATGGGAGTGGTACCAATAGGTGCCCGTCTGGTTTTCAGCGTTGAACCGATACTGAAACTTCTGGCCAGGTTCAATAGGACATTGCGTTATGAAAGAAACGCCGTCGGCCCAGTTGGACCTGTTCTGGAATATTCCGTGCCAGTGCTGAAGACGAACGCTCTTTCACAAGACAGACACGAAGCAAACGTCGAATGAACTCACGATTGTAGTCGTCAGCTCCATGGTGCTGTCACCCAAGTTGTTGATGACATTGATTGAGAAATTACGGCCCTATTCTCGCGCGCATCAATCTTTCATGGATGCACAACGGGAAGGGTGATGAGCCACGAACCTTCTGCGCCTTGATGACCGGACCGGGAAAGGTACCACCAGCCAAGGTAGCACTGGGGACGTGGGTCAGAAAAACGAGGCACATCGCCAAAGATGCAAACTAACCTTCGGGAGAACCCATCGGGGGCGATTACCTTGTTCGCGATCTCAAGCTCGCCGTTGGTAGCGTCGATGACACCTGGAGAACCAGATCCGTCAGACCTCGTACGGATCCGAGAGCCAGGTTTAGACACGAGAGAGACTGCCCCCAACGAATGGGCAACAGAGAGAAGAACGAGCAGAGACGTCAACGAGAACGCGTGCATCTTGAGTGCGTCGAGAATCGAGATGGACTTGAGGGATCGCCGTGCTCGAGGAGTGGTGGAGAATGACAGGTTTCATCGCTCGAACTCTGCCTTTTGTACGCTAGAGCGAAGTCTCAGCTCATAACGATGTCGTCGGTGCGATTTGAAACTGAGGTTGGTGAACCGCCATGTTAGATAGTAGACCGATCAATTCGATTCAGACGCGTACCATTCCCAACCAGACCTAATCTCGACTGGTCGTTATCGTGATCCTGTTGAGTGGAGAATTTGAAGGCCTCCATGTCGAGTAGGTTGTGAACGAGTTGACGAGGGTGGTACTGTGAGGGTAGGCTACTGGCAGTTGTTCATTGTAGGCCGGTGACTGTCAACATCAACGGAGCGCCGACTTACGAGCTGATCCCGAACCAACGCTACACGGTTTATGTATGGGCAAACGAACCAAGAACTTATCAGGGCTATCTCATTTTGCCAAACAAGCCTTTCACCAAAGTCCTGCACCAGATTCATCCTCCAACGTCGCCGAAAGCTCATCCAGCCAACACCATGCAGTGACAGTAACGGCGCAGGCGAACTTCCCTACTAACAACGGCAAATCCCCTCGAACTGAACTACTCACTTCACGCTGGCGTGCATACGATCCGACTGGACTTGTGCCACACTACAAAACTGCCTCGGAAGTTCCTGAGCACCTACAAAAATGTATGGAACCCCCCCGCTACTCAAGTACGGTCTCATCGTCCACCACACAGACTTCTCTCAGCGGAAACGCTATTTCACCCTCTACGACGAAGGATGCTTGTTAGACGAGGAAGGGTGGTACAGTGTCACCCCGGAGCTGATCGCAACCCAGATTGCGGAAAGATGTCGGTGTGATACGATCCTCGATGCCTTTTGTGGCGTCGGTGGAAACGCCATCGCGTTCGCCAAAACTTGCGAGCATGGTAGGCACGTACCGAATTTGTTTCGTCCACACCTGACGCGCGTTGCGTTAAAAGTGATTGCGCTGGACGTCTCTCCGGTCCGGTTGGCACTTGCAAGACACAACGCAGTCATATACGGCGTCGCCGACCGCATTGAGTTTATCCTGGCCGATTATATCTCATTTGCGCATGCGTACATTTCTAGGCCAGCTGGGAAGCGCCCCATCGATGTCGTCTTTCTCAGTCCGCCTTGGGGAGGTCCAGACTACATGTTACAGGGAAACAACGACGTCGAATTTGTCAATGAGAAAATCGACGTTTCGCCCGAGCGCCATCCAGAATTCAGTCTTGCAAACATGAAACCTATTCATGGTGCCGATCTCTTCCATCTGACTCGAAACATCACCCGAAACGTGGCGTATTTTGTCCCTAGAAATATGAACCTAGACGAGATATCGGCATTGCTGACGGATAGTGCGCCATTGTTGTCGGACCAAGATTCGGCAGAAATGGTAGAAGTCGAGGAGGAATGGATGGGTACCAAATTGAAGGCTCTCACCTGTTACTTTGGCGGCCTTGCAGATGGCCAGCAACATCTTTTCTAATCGCAATTGTACTAATATCACGATCACTCCTAGTGACATTAAAGTGCACTTGAGCTAAGTACAGAGACGCACGTCCCAACAACAATCCATGATGAGCTGACATTTACCACTTCCGCTTTATGGGAAGTGGAGGAGGGTGTTGCGTGCTGAAGCAACCATGGACACCCATGTCGAATGTTCCATGTCGCTCGCTGACAGAGGTCACTCGAATGTTTGAGAACGATGTAAGAAGTAGCAAGATTCAAGTTGAAGGCATGTAGTTCGTGGGACTCATGCGAATACGATCATTTGAGTGGGCCGCTGTGTCCACTGTATCAGACATTAGACTCGTGACCAATCCGTCTATGGGGCGAGCCAGGGCGAGCCGTCGATAGACGGCTTGTCCGATTATCATAGACGGATCTGGTCACGAGTCTAATCAGACATAGCAATCACTGCCTCGACCACGGGTACTATTTCTGACTTTATACGGCTCGCTGTGTATTTTCCCCGGACCGGTCTGGACGCCACGAGCGTGATGATACTATTGGAGGAGCGTCCTCCACTCTCACTGGCAAGTATTCCGGTTCGAATTCACTGTCTGTTTCGTCACTCAAACCAGGGGGCATGACTCGGAAGGTTCCAGGACAACTGTTCATGTGTGAACACCGCGCGTACGCGCAAAGTTAAGTTGTACCTTGGTGACGCCGGGATGCCATACATAATTTATCTACATCAAGGAACCTTGTTGACAAGGAATGGTTCCTTGAAACCGTCTCGTCCTGACTGCCACGTATTGCCGAGATGAACCCTTTATGTAATAAAACTATCAAATAACATATGAGTACGACTCGCGCCGACCGAATCAGTGACTGAGTCTTTCCAGATCGGAAGGATACCTGTATGCCAGAGTGTATTCTAGTCCCATTGGTAGCGCATCAACTAAAGTATCCTGCAGTAGCCCCTTTTTGTTTAAACACGACTTGCATATTTAAACTGGCATGTCCATCCAGCTGTACGGTGTTCCGAGGCATCAACGACACATGTGGGTGACGGGAATAGCGAAGGTTGACTCTTGTGACGCAACCCTTCACCCTGATGGGCGTGATTCAACGGAATAGTACGTTGGAAAGTAGGAACGAATCCGCGCTTCCATCCAGTCCCCAGATTTCGGTCGTGAATTGATGGGTGGGTTCGATGTGCGGTGCGCGTTGGAGGTTCAAGATGAGGTGAGACGTCTATGGGATTGTAGGGGAAAGGGGAATCAATATCAATACCTGAGCAGCCGCTGGGCGGGATTCAGCGAGAAAATAGGACGACGTACTCCAACAGAGATAAACATCGGAAGGAAGCTTTCATTGATGGGTCAGGGGGAGTGTCAAAGGATGAGATGCGCGGCAAGACGTACAAAATCGTCACAGTCGTCGCAGGACTGTCGTGAAGTATTAACACGAAAACAATCACGAGAAATGCTTGCGCGCGCGTTGACTCAGCTCCTCGATTCAAAAAACGTAGGAGAGTTGAATCGCTCACCAGCAATGCACCCGAACAAGCACATGCCATCACGGATGGTCACCCAGGCAATGGACGTCCTGGCTCGGACGACGCGCTCCCGTTTGCGGTACGCCAACCACAAAAGGGTGGCTTGTGATGTGAACGTACCGCCAACGAACACGATAAGTAACCTTGGTATCTGAATCATCATGCAAGCAGAGTCGTATCCCGTCATGGGGATGGTCAACAATATGGTAACAACCGTCGTCAAAAATTCTGTAAGAATAGCAGTTGCTGCGAACATGCAGCTCCACATGCTCCGTCCATTCAAGGCATAGACTGATCACAACATCAGAAGGGGGAACCTATGAAACTCAGAGGGTACGCACTTCGGAGGAGCAGGACGACATCAAAGCAGAGCATGAGCAATGTGACCGCTGCCATCTCGAGGGCGCGATATATTCGACAACTTCGAAGGGACATGGGATGATGCTCGAGGTACAACACTTGAATTGCAAATACCCCGCTAGACTTGGGTGATCAGGTCCACTCTACACAATGAAGCAAACGGACGCTTACGTCTGTACAGCCAGCCCAAAGTATTTCCCAAAGATATACAGCCACTTGATATAGGCCGTGTGTGCCATACTAGTGCACAATAGAAATAATGATCTATACGGTTTCGCGTAGAAGAATACAACGACGCACGGCCAAATATAAGTGACTTCATCGTCGAGTCTGATGAACCAATCCCAAACATTGACTAGCCAAGAAGCGGCTAGAAATGTTTAGGCGCGTATACGCGATAGACATGGACAACTGTGTTGCTCACCTGTAGCGTACCCGCAGACCTGAGTTAGTTGCTCAGACTGCGAAAATGCTGCACCCATCCGGCGTTCCAGTGGCTTGGTTAAGTAGGACTGCCAACTTCCTCGTCTTTCTCTTATCTTCGTCGCGATTAGGAATTCCTTACGCACCTGGGCGGGCCTGAAAGGACCACTCTCAACGACGGTGCGCATGCACAACCAATCGCGCGGAGAAAGGTGGGAGTAGAGCCTTAAACCTTACAGTATCAGCATCAACCCGTTAAAAGTAACGTTACAGCTCTCATGCGGTCACCCCGCGACCAGCTCTTGACAGGGACAGATCCTGACGTGACAAGTTGTCAAACCAGTACATTTTTGAGTCGGAGATTAAAAAAGGTCGGTACTCTGACCTGACGCCTTCCAATGCTTTGAACAGGAGGAGCATGAAAACAACCAGAGCGACAAACGGGACCAGTCCTCGAAGCATTCAGTAGCTTCTGAATCTCCGTAGTAAACACGACATTGGGTACGTCTACTCAAAACACCCACATATTTGTCGAGCCTGGTCGTCATTTAACATCCGCCCAGGGTCGTAGTGACATGCATGCTACAACCCTGTCATTGAATGCCTTTCCGCAAGGATTTAAATTGAATCCGACCTATAGGGTGCGACATGCCGAGAGTGAACCGGGCACAGTAGCACGCCGAATCTACACCCCCGGGGAGTCCGAGCACCGGTGAACCTCCCAAGTCAGCGGAGGTATATTTTGTGCCTGTAAATGATGTCGAGTGCGCTCGTCCCGCTACTCGTCCATGGTTGGATCCTTGATAGACACGTCATTTGGGCAACATGTCGATTTCCTTGTCGCCGTCGCTTCTGCTATGATTGTAAACCTACAGCTTGGTGTCTGTAGTTAACAGAAATCTGCGGACGATTGATATGCACCTAGTCGCCCAACGTCTGGCAACATCTGACGGTCTCCAAAATCCTCACAGAAAGTTATCCATCGTGCCTCAATTGGATCCCCTCTAACACGAAAAACATGAGATGAGCCGACCCGTGGTGCAGACCCGTGTGCACTGTGCAACCCGCCGACTCCCGCGCAAGACCCATTCCTGATGCCAATATGCTGACTGACAGACTGGCACATTCGTTATCGCTGCCAATCTTGAAGCATCATTCGGCTAAGGCGCGGTGACTCATCTGAGCTGACACACCCAAACACGCATAGCACACGCGATGCCACTGTGTTGCACCCCTCACGACGAAACGTCCGAACCTTGTTCAATATTAATGCACACCGAGGTAAAGCATACCTCGTCGATGGACGACTTCCCACGATTCATAGAGGAAGGGAATTGATGCACACTGAGAACCAGTCTGCAACCCTGTTCAGAGCCGCATCCATCGTTCAGCTGGGTGACGCGTCGTGGCAAAGGAAGGAAAGCAACTACTTACGCACACCGAAAGAATCGGTGAAACCAAGCTACATAAAAAGAAAGAGTGGGGCGATGCCGGGTAAGAGAGACATGATACGCAGATTGGATCGAGATGCATACGCGCACTAGAATCGATGTCACTATATTTGGTGCCGAGTGAAAGGTACACTGTCCCCGCGATGAGCAACACCTTCAGACATGAAACACGGGTTGCAGCGCCGATTTGAATTGGAGCGTGGATCGGACGGAAACATACCACACTGTGGTCGTAAACGACACAATGCTACCCTTGTCAAAAATGTGACTAGAGTTGGCCATTGCGGACACCGAAATGGACATTCTTTGTGAAGTATTACTGTATGAGGATGGTGATAGAAAGCTGTGTGACTGATGCGGCATTGTTATGATCATCGACTGCCCACATGATAAGACCGAGTCATCTGTCTGCGGATTGATATAAATTACCTGGGGAGAACGAATAAGGGCGGTTTCTTGAAGAGACGGATTCGATTAAAGTATGTACCTCCTGTGGTGGCACTGATGCTGAAAACGGAACAGGAAACCCCGAGAACCAAGAAAAGAGCAAGAAGGGCAAATGTACGTTCATTGCGGCCTTATAGCGCGTAAACTGTGACATGCATTACACGAGAGACAAAAAAGAATAGTTATGAATAATACCTCGACGACGATCTCGCAGGCGAGCCACAATCGACACGTGGATAGTTCAAACTGAACATACTATTCCACTCGGCGAACGAACAGGACAGGCTGTTCCAATGAGCACGCCGGTGATTACCACACTAAATGGGAAAGTTTGCACGCACAGTTGAGATTGGACAACCAAAGGCAGCGTAACAACAAAAGGGATAGACCCGTTTGTACGCCGCCAAGCTGCCCGGGGGCTGACTGTGGCTACCAAATACGCAGGAGGATAAGTGGTTGGATGTAAAAGTCAGTGTTCAGAAACACAGACAGGTCCATATCCAAGTGAGTTCTTCGTCAAGATATATGAGCCAATCCAAATTATCCCATACCAGGAGGACCAGCGCATCCACACATGACACACCACATCACGCCTACAGGCATTGAAGGCCGTGATGCGGGACACCCAATAATCTTGCAAGGACAATCCGCCTCCACCTCCGATCAGTGCGCGTCGGTAAGGTGCCTGCTATATAAAATGTATCGTATATTTGAGTGGTCCTGGGTTCACCTCTAACGAGCCCCGGGGCTCATAAGCTGTAGAACCTAGAGGAACTGGACAATACGTCAACTAGGTACGAGTCAGTAGCTAGGGTCGAGTATAAGAGCGGCAAAGTACTTACTGGTACCCATTCTGATCCCCAACCAAACGAACGAGGAAAGAGAGCGGGTGGGAACAGAATGGGATATATAAGATATCCACTTGGAATGCTAACAACACGATCGACCAAGCGTACGCCAACAACCCAGACTTAACGCCGAGGAAAACGAGCTAGCGCATGAATAGCTGGTGTCAAGTGAAATCCACAAAGCGGCCAGGATCGATTGAGCACGAGGAACTTCCAACAACAAGCTGGCGATAGCACCGTTTAGACCATTCGTTTTTTATATAACCAACGTTCAATACACGACGATACGCATATACGCTCGATAAATGCACGGAAGCAAGGATAGCGACGTCAACAATTGATATCATGGATCATAGATCGTCATCGGAATCGCCCGCCAATCGACTGAGCGACGAGCCATTGAAAGCACCTGCAAAGACGAATCAATTCGATAAACACCCTGTCCATTCAATCACCGCAAGTATATTAAACACGCACGACCGAGTGAAGGAGGATGTCTTCCGTGGTATGCAGCGAGGGAAGGCGAAGGTGTCGACGGCGCAGAGCTTGTCGAAGCCCCGAGGGACGCGCCAAATGGGGATGGTGTACTAGGCATAGAATAATACAACGTCCGAGAAGGTGTCGATGCGGGCGAGGGGACGTACGATGAAGTCAAGGAACGTTGCGCTTGTGGACTCGTCTATCCATGTAACCACGCGTGATGCCAGCGTCAGCATTTACATCCATGTCGAAATAACCAAGATCTACTTACACCTGGAGACAAGATTGTCCGCCGTTTTTTCTGGCCTTGAGGGGTGAGCAGGCTTTTGGCGGGTGATGAAGGTAAAGGTGGAAGTGGCGTTCGTGGATATTTGATTGCGACGACAGCCTGGATGAGGTTGAGTGCAAGCAAGCCTGATAGCGCAATCTCTGACAGGAAAAAAAAAAGAGAATCATGTCAGTGTGACATTCAACGTCGACACGACGTTGGCGTACCAGCAGCGCAAACTGCCCAGAAAACATTGACATGACCCTCTCCGCGCACGACATTGAGAGCTGTCCACAACGACGGGACGGGTAGCAAATATGTAAGCAAAACGAGAGTCACGAGGCAGAGCGTGGAGTTGCGCAATCGCACAAACGCTTCGTTTTTATAGGGTTTCGAGAAATGGCTAAACTGTTTGGCTTTGGATGTCGCAAAGAGGAGGGAAGCTGGGGACATCGTATTGGAGGGTGCAGCAGCAGAACTTTTGGTGGCCATCGTCTTGGTTGTTCATTGATGTACAGAACCAGACCCCGGTGACCGCCAATATCGCGTTGTGCACGTGATCTCGGTCAATAAGGATGAAGTAAGCTCCGCGTCTCCATTCCTTTCCCTCCGCACCCGAAATGACAACAAGCCGAGATCTTGACGTGGACTGCATCTCAATTGAGAACAAGCCAGGTCAGCGACGGACGAGTTCATATTCGTGACCGAGGTGTAATTGACAGGATCGACGGATTTGCCGAAGTGCTCGTGAGGGTATGTACTGTCATAGGGTCTGCCAAAACCTCCTCGTGCATGAGGCCCAAGCCCGCACCAAATTTAACCGGTTTCGAAAGTAGGTGATGATGCAGGCCGTCGACGCTGATCTAGTACCAAGGACACCCGGATCAGGAATGTGATGATGACGGAAGAGTCACAGGATATCGTTGATGTTGTCTCAGATGGTGACAGCCGACTAGGACTCCTATGCCCGAACAAGGATGAGGAAGTCTGTCATCACTTCTCCGTATAACCGCCTCCCAGATGTTCTCAAAAATTATTCCAGAACGAAATTCGGTCAGACTCTATCCACACATCCTTCAATTTGTGGTCTTATCACTTCCACTTCGTTGTGAAAGGGGATAGGGTCCCCATACATAGTGTCAGTCATGGATTTGACTGGGAGCCTACCTTAAGCAGCAAGGTTCTAATGGGCTTCGGGCACAAGATAGGGGTAAAATCCTCCCGAACGGTAATCATGTAATTGAATCGCACTCTTCCTCGACCCGCACAGGACATCCTGGATTCTGCATGCTCCTTTGGGGCAGTACTAGTACTCGCCTCCGCGTCGCGATGACACCTTGTGCCCTTTGCACAACCCGAATTGACCCGGCACGGTAGTGTTAGAAAACCCATCTTGCTAATCATGTCGTAAATATATGCCATATGGGGATCGTGCGATGTGCAAACCAGATGACCCAATAAAATGCGGGCCTCGAGTAGAGTTTCCGTTCCAGGGTCCGTTCGGGTCGTCGTGTGTTTGGTCTACTGTGAACGTGTCGCCACTGGTTAACGTTCAACGTTCAACGACAACCTCTTCGACGCCAAAGAACGGATCGATCAGCTGCTTAAGCTCAAGCATTCATTTCCGAAATCCATGTGCATGACGCATTGTGTCGCGCGCGCCGAGGGTACTGGCTACGAGCAAGCAGAGAAAGGCAGCTTAGAACTAATTCCTGTCTCCCTTCAGTAAGTTCTCTTTTGTTTGTTACCAGAACTTCACCAGACGAATGTCTCTTGCAGACACGCTGAAGCGCAGTCGCCTGGCGGGCACGGCCCAGTTGTCGGCACCACGTCCCACTGTTCCGAGTCATCCGCAAGCCTAGAGTCCACCGTCACGCTGAATGGCTCTTCTAGCCCCATCTCGGCCCTCATAGAAGAACTCCTCGTCATGATCTTTGACGACGTGATCACGTCCGAGTCGTCGTCGTGCCAATGCCGACGTAAACGCGCCGGTTGGTGGCTAAGCTCTCCAAGGAGTCTTGCGAGCGTTTCGAGAGCGTGGCGAGCCATTGTCTTTGCCTGTCCTATGCTCTGGAGACACGTCCATCTCACTCCAGTTCAATCGATCCATGCATTGAAAGAACAGCTGTGCCTTTCGTCACCCCTCCCCATTCACCTCACGGTGCACCAGTGGCCATTCCGAAACCCTACCCCGGCGTCAGGACCATTTTCCATCGTCGCACTCACCGCACAACTTCAGTCTATCCTGTCCCCGACGGATAAGGAAGGTGTCACCCTCGTCCCGGCAAGTCAGAGGGTTGAATCGATCGCTATCAATGCCACCGAATCCAGCACGTTCATGAACTTTGTCCTCCAAACATGGACGGGACGTGGTTCCAAGTTTCCCGTTCTACGCCGTGTCTCAATGAACGGCAACTTGTACGCGACTTGGTCCAGAGCCTGTTTCTTTGATGGAAGGAACGCCCCAGGACTGGAGCGACTTGAGCTGAGCAACGTCGTGATCGCGCACAACGCACACAGACTCCCTTGGGGCACCGGACTGAACCTGACGACGCTCGTGTGGACTGCACCCGCGCACAAACATGGTTCACTCGTCGTCTCGGTGTCGTGTTTCCATCATATCGTGTCGTCCTTTCCCAACCTGACCACGCTCGAGCTTCACGAACATGTCGTAGCGCTCGAGTTTGCAACCCTAGAGAGTCTGGAAGAGAGCGGTGTCACGCCGCTCACGCGTATACGGGATCTTCGGATCACTGGTCGGGTGTTTCTGAACGCGGTTTCGGCGTATATGCTGTTTCATCTGCTGCCGTCATCGAGGCATGTTGCTGTACGAGGAAGAACATGCTCCGGTCCGGTTGGGTTGCGCACGGTGACACTCGCCCTGCAAGCGTTGATCTGTCTCCCAAAGATGTTTGGTTGGCCGACCGTGCTTCCAAGTCTGGAGGATCTCGAGTTGGAATGTGTCGACGGAAGTGCGTGTGCGGAATGGAAGACATGGTGTGTGGGGGAGCTCGAGCTGTGGAGGCAGTGGCAGGAAGCCATGGCGAATACGGGAGAAGAGAACAATGTCGCGAGGGTGCGAATGCACATGGAGATAGATGAGGCGCCGATGGGTACGGATGGGGGGGACTTTGACGTATGAGACGAGTTGACGGTACCGGTTGCATGCAACGGCTTTGGATCTATACCCAACTACGTAGATGCATGATGGATGTTAGAATATCTTTTGCAGTGATTGATTCTCACCATCTACCTCGGTGCTGGGTGTGAGGAGGGGTGGTGATGATCTGATGTGTTCATGATGAGCAGGCGAGCTTGCTGATCGATTTGGATACTTGATGAAGTATTTGATCTCCTCCCTTTGGAACACGTCGTAGAATATGGTACCGAGAACGATCCAATCGTCTCAACGTAGGATGATTGTGGCAGCAACGGTTGTAGATGGATCTCGTGAATATGGAGTCGTGAGACACCCAAAGTAATTTTCTCTACTAACCGGCTTCTGTTTTGTTCCGTAACGTTTCACTACTCGAGTCTTGGTCACCCTTGTAAGGATCAGCTAGGGTGCTAGGAGCAGCTTGAAGAATATCAGCGTCCACCGATATCGGTCAGTACGCGAAACGCATTTGGCGGATATCACGCTATGTCAGTGTTTGCTGCACTCGTCATGAGGGTGCGATCACAGCTGAAACGCTGTCATCCTCAAATCGGGGTTTTCCATTCGGCACGGATGCACCGTGCTCACATTTCTGGCCAGGAAATTTCGATCGCCAATGGCGGCGCTACAGGAGTACCAGCTGGTGTTCTTGTGATTTTGGCGAACGGATCGCAAGGACGATGAACCCGGCGAGGCATTTCGTAACGCCTGATAAAGCGTGAGAACTTGAATTTCTATCTCCGACTAAACGATACCACCTCTACAGCCTTGTGAGTTGTACATCATTCCGTTGCCGAAAATCATATGCATTACATTGCTCGAAATGTGATGGTAAATACTGTGGTTGTTTGAGCAGCGAGAGCAACTAGTAGTAGCCTCGACTGCCGAGTTCGTATTCAGACTCCGAATATTACCAGCATTGGCTGTGCCTAGTGGCTGTTGGACACAGGCGAGCGCAGTCCCCTAGGCTACGACCTTGCAACACACTTAAAACATCATCCAAGTGACACTCGAGCTTCAAAAATATCGCCCATGTCGAGCAAGAATCCCTTTCGCAAACCTGCACCGTCGGAAGGGAAAGTAGCACCACCACCCTCTCCACCACTCCCAGCTCTCCCGCAGCGTACACCCTCTCCACCACTTCCAGCTGTCCCACAGAGTACAGCCTCTCCGCTCCCCCCGGCTCTCCCTCCTCGATCTCCCATCAGCAGTCCACCCTTCCAGTCTGCAATCCCGACTTCCTCAAGGCATGGCATCCCTCCAGACAACTCATCTACACCGTCAATCGCGGATGACATCGACGACGATCTCCCTCCCC
>JBBPQV010000046.1:0-59496 GCA_038092675.1 Boletus rufocinnamomeus
AGGGACGGCCGGTGACGTGCTTGGGTGGGTGAGCGGGGATCAGGAGGGGGGGGGAGAGGGACTCATCTGGATGGTGCAGCCTTGCCAGGTGAAGACGGCGGCCTTGCACTCTGAGCCGAAGAGATAGGATTTTCCCTCTGCGAGCTCTGCGCCAAAGATCTCTGCGTGGCCGCGGACGAGCTGATGGCTGGTGAGCGGGGGGGATGGAGGGGACGGGCGGGGGTACCTTTATGGCGAGGTCTGTAGCGGGGTCGAGTTCGAAGCGATACTCGGTCTCTGGGTGGAGACGCCATTCTCTGGTGGTGTCTGCGAGCATGACGGACGAGATTGAACAGATCAATTTGATTAGCGACCCCGCATCAGAAATGCCGTCACCGCATGTAACTACTTAAGCCCCTTCCCTTCCGTCGTCCCCCTCCAATGGCTCCTACCGACTCCTCTGACCACCATCTCCCCGAAAAGCACCTCTCCCCCGCATCCGACTTCGACGCCGCCGCCTCCCTCGTCGCCGGCGAACATGTCCACCTCTCCCAAGACGAGGCCCTCCGTCTCAGGTACTAGTGCTTCCCTCTCCTCCCCCTCCAGCTCCTCCCCTCATCCGTCCTCGCAGGCGCAAGATCGACTGGCACATCATGCCCTTTATGTGTGGTGCGTCCCACCCACCTCTCCCCCTTCCTTCCTTATCGACCTCCCTCCCAGTCATGTACCTGTACGTCCGTTTTTCCTCTCCCTCCTTCACCTCTCCCATTCTCTGCAAGGATCACCTTCATGGACAAGACCACCCTCGGCGAAGCTGCGGTCCTCGGCATCGAGTATGTCCCATCCCTACCCTCTCATATCGTACACACATTCTCCTCTCCAGGGAGGGCGCACACTTGAACGCTACCCAGTTCAACTGGCTCGGCACCATCTTTTACTTCAGCTATCTCATCTTTCAGTACCCCCAAAACCTCGCCCTGCAACGCTTTCCCGTTGGCAAGTGGATGAGGTACCGCTCCAATCCCCAGTCTACCCAACTCGCTAACTGCTCTACAAGCATCAACATCTTTCTCTGGGCGGTCATCCTTTGTGCCCATGCCGCTTGCACCTCTTTTGGTGCGCTTTTTGCCGTCCGCTTTCTCCTCGGTATCTGTGAAGGTGCTATCACCCCCGGATTCATGATCGTCACCTCCATGTTTTACACGCGCGATGAACAGACCCGCCGTGTTGGTTATTGGTGTCAGTCTCCCTTCCTTGCCGTGCCACTTGTCTCATTTTCCCCGTCTAGTCCTTATGAACGGCTTTGCCGTCATCATCCTTGGCTTCATTGCCTTCGGTGTCCTTCATACCCAAACACCCAACTTCATGCCCTGGCAGTGGTGAGTGCTGCAACCCCCGTGATCCGACACACCTCATTTATTAAATCAGGCTGATGATCATTACTGGCATTATAACCCTCTTCACCTCGGTTCTCTTCTGGTGAGCATCTCCTCAACCGGCTGCTTTACTGCCACATATGTTGTCGTCCCTCCCCGCTGCCAGGCTCTTCTTCCCGGATTCTCCAACAACTGCCTGGTTTCTAACTCCGGAAGAGCGCATTGCCGCCGTCAAACGCATCCAAGTGAATCAGGCCGGCGTCGAAAACAAATTCTTCAAGATAGAACAGTGAGTTGCTTCTATCCAAGCTCTACTCCCGTCTGATCACGTCCATCAGATTCTACGAAACAGTCAAAGATCCCAAGACCTGGCTTCTCGCATTTTTCGCTGGTGCTGCGTGCGCCTCATTCATTCATTTGCGTTACTGTATTCTCATTTGGAAAACCGTCGTTCAGGAATATCGTTAATTCGGTGCGGACCTATCTTACCGTACCTGGATTACGCGCTCAATCAACGCCATTTCCGTAGCTCACTAATCAGCGCCAGCTCATAGTTGCCCAATTTGGTTTCAATGACATCCAAACAACTCTGCTTGGTTGTGTGGACGGCGTCGTCGAGAGTGAGCAGTCTCGTACTATCTGACCCGAATTGGCCCGCTGACTCCAGTAGTCCTGACAATCTTCCTTGGGGTGACGCTTGCGTCACGACCTTTCGTCGGCCGTGCCTATGCCGGTGTGTTGATGTACGTTCCCGCCATCCTCGGTGCAATTCTCGTCAGTACCCTGCCATTCTCGGACAAAGTTGGCCTACTTTTCTCCTATTGGATATCAAGTGAGCTGCCATGTGACGCGCCTTAAGTTACTACATCTCATAATAACCTCCTCAGTTTTTGCCATTGCTCCCTTCACCATATTCCTAGGGTGGGTAGCTTCCATAACAGCCGGTCATACCAAACGCGAGTTCATCTCCCCTTTGACCTCGATTCCTAGTCTGATTGACCGCTTGCAGGTATCACCACAAATGCCATCGTACTCTGTGCTTATGCGATCGGAAATGCCGTTGGTCAGTTTATGTGGAAGTCACAGTACCAGCCACGGTAGAGTTCAGTCAGTTTTCTTGCCAACTGAGCTCAATGTGTTACAGAAACCACATCCCGTGGGGTGTCATCACTGCCACCAACTTTGCTTCCGCAGTCTCCCTCCTCGTGTTGCGCTACCTGTACTCGCGTGAAAATAAAATGCGTGACCGCGAAACTCGGGATGACACGTACGACGTCGTTTACATCAAGACCGAGTCTGGGGAAGAGAAGCAGATTGACAGGGCAAGTGAACCATGAGCATCCCATCCGCCTGACGTTAACCATTGTCCACAGGCTTTCCTCGATCTGACCGATAAGCAAAACCGCGATTTCCGCTATGTCCTATAAGCCTCTGCTTGTGATCTTGGTAGGATGCCCGCCTGAAGATGATACCTTATGTGACAATGTAGAGTTCATAATGTCTATGCGTACCTGATATACAGTCTGCGACCCTTTGCCGTCCAGGATGGGGATGGCAGATGACCATCCGATAAGTGTCCTTTACGGGGTGTTCGACTTTCTGTGCCCAAGCAATGATTTCCCATCTTCTGGTCTCCGTGAGTTTGCGTGGACAAGGAACACTTTTGCTACCCCCTTGTGAAAGAGAAATCGCGGAGGGCTCCATATAGTTGGAGTTTGTGTACTTGGAGTTCCCCGAGTATAAGGAGTCGGAGGTATTAGCGCTTTCCAAAAAACTCGAGCAGGTGCTGCAGAAAGAAGAGGTGAAAGATCTGCACGAGGAAAGCTCTTTCCTGCACTCGAGGATAGGGACATTATTCAGCTCACGAGCGTGGACACTCGATGGACATGTCGAGTACTCCGAGCTGCAATGCTGACTCGAGCCAAGACTAGCACACGGATGTAGTGACTCTGAATCGTCCGAGTTATGCTGGTCGTGAGTTGAACAACCGAGGAAAGATGGATGATCCGGATCGCCGGATCGTCTGATCCCGTCGCGAGAACCCATCGTAGTGAACAAGGACTTGGACAGACAATGTACGTGTCGCCGAAGCGTGGTCAACGCCAGCAGAAAGCGCAGGCACTCAAAGGCCAGCTCGCACGTAGGTGCGCCGGTAACGGAGTGAAACGAGAGTTCGTCCACGATGTAAGCGGCGCATTCGATTACGTCCAACGTGCGGCGATGTGGCACGTATGCGACGACGCGGACGTGATGCGCATCATATACGAGACCAAACAGTACTAGCCACTCTGGAAAGGATTCTGTGGTGGCTCCGACGACTTGTCTTTGTATCAGCGACGCGAGGAGCCTGAGATGGAATTGTGCTTGGTTGGTTAGCTCTTCGGGGATGGATGCCGATGTGCGAGGTATAGGGCGGGGGTCGACAGACATAGAGAGGGGATGTTGCATTCGAGTTGGCTCTTTCATCCCAAGGAGCAAGCACGTGTCACTTTCGGAAGAGACATTCTCAGTATCATCGCTTCCCTGCCCCGAGACGAGCGTAAAGTCGATGCACCGGGGAGTACTCTGACGCGTCGCAGGCATGTCACTAGCTTGCCTGTCTTAGCTACGTCGTAAAAAAAACAAAGAAAAACGCTGGTGAACATACCTCCTTGGCTTGGTACGAGGAATACCCTCGAAAGCGCGAGGAACGAACGTCGCCAGACGATCATCCATCCCAACGTTTGTCAACAACTGCGACACGATGTCCCGCGGTAGTTCTTCGCCTGGCGCAGCCAGACGTGTCTCTGCGTCGCTTTCGAACCGAACGTGGCGAAAGGGACAAGATCGATCCGCAGCACATGCCATTCCACACTTGCCGTCAGCCAAGGCTAGGAGCTCCTTTAAAGTACATCATGATGATACTTAGCGAGAGGCGTTTGCACCAAAAAATAATAACATGAACTGACCATCCACGAAGCGGGTACGATGAGTTTGGCGCGTCTTTCGGGTTTCCAGTGAGAGCGAAGATGGAGGACGTATGCCAACGGCTGCCTGAGTTCTGGTGGGTTCGTCTCAAGCGACCTCCTGCTCAGCAACAGCCTGTCTGCGGTCCAGTCAATCTGAAGATCTAGCCTCAAAGTCTCACCTCTCTTGCTCAGACTTCTCGGAACCTGTACGGAACATCTAGAAACCTGTAGAATGAGTCAAGGGACAGTAGCGTATGGTTGCAAGGCAAAGAATGTTGGGGTGTTACCACTGGGTCGCCAATGACAAGACCGTGCAACGAGGTGAGCAAGACCTGTTACGTCCATCTTGCAGCGAAAACGACTCGTAATAGGGCCTCCTACATAATAATACAGCAGCCAAGCGTCCGATGCCGCGCCTGTCGTGTTGGCGAAAACGCGGCGGTCATCGAGTTCCGGGATCGTGATCAGGGGAACGAATTCATGAGATTAGCCAGCTCCAAACAATGTATGGTGTCAGAATCGTGTACTAATCATAACCAGTAGGTTATGTTATCTAGCCGAGCACGTTACACGAAGGAGGCCACTCTCACTGCTTTTCGAACAGCAGCTGAATTACCCTCAAGGTATCGATAAGTTGTCTGAAATACTCGAGTCGTTTGGTGTTTTGTCTTGGAGACCGACGAGGATACAGGCTTGGGTATTGTGATGGGTCGTCCAAAGAAGTCAACCGGCGGCTGGGTATGAGGAATTCAAGTTAGATTACCTCGAAGTTGAAGGCGTTACTGGCCCCTACCCTGTCTGCAATGTCGGTGTGTTTTTGCGTGCGAGCCCGTTTGTTGACAGGACCAAGGTCGGAGCCAGATGATTGAGTTCGCTCCAAGGGACCTTCCTCGTCCGCATTGCCTGTCATGTTTCCAACACCATCGAGCACTTGTGCAGAAGCCCTGCAACAATACTAAATGAAGGATAGAGGAAAGATGGCCAAGACTAACCCTTTGTGAGCTAGGTTTCTTGGGCCAACATTCACTTTCTCGGTTGCGACCGCCTGCCGTGTGGCCAGGACAGCGTCGATCTATGATGAGGTGACGAGGTCAGTTGGAGGGGTCCAAAGTGGAAAAAGGCACGAACCTCTGTGGCGATAAGGTGACGAACAGCATATCTCGAGACTGCGATATCAGGTGCGCGCCTCCCGTCATATGTCACGAAAACATCTATTGGTCTGTGTCCTTTCGTGAGTGGGCGACCAAAGCATTGTCGCGACGGTACACACGGGTCAAGTCTGTAAGCCACCTGACCGTCCTCTGCTCTTTCTTGAACGAATCGAAGTTCAAGGGAAACCATGATTTCAACCAGATGGCTGAGCAGAGCACGCTCCCCAGGTTTGATAATTTGGCTGTTCACCTGTGCCAAGGCAAGACAAGCTCAACTTTGATTTCGGTTGTAGACGAGGATCTAAGTGCACTTACAGGTCGCAAAGGTGGTGATATTATTCGATTGATGTATGGAACAAACTCTAGGTGGAGAACCTGACCCATGATCAGATGTCGGTTAGCACCTGTACTCCTCCCAGAGGCGAAAATCCCATCAGAAAGTGATTTCAGAATGTCTTCGTTGGTGCGTGTGATCAACAAATTCTACGCTCAACGAATATTAGTAGTCGTAAGGTAAAATATTTGAAGGCACTTGCTTCCCAATCCGTAGAGTCTCGTTCAACTCGTTGCCCCGCACGCTCCCGGCACAGCGTGTGGAATGGAACGAGAAAGTACGGGAGGTATGCTTGCAGGCCAAAATCACCGTCGGCATACATGGCCGAGGAAAATATATCGAATGTTCTTAACCATTCATTTGCGTTCTCATATCGGGACATGTTTGCCTCATGCCGGTGGCAGTTCGTATAGTGAGCAAAGCATCCTAAAAACATTGAATGAGGGGAGGTCTGTCTTGAAGAAAACATACCATTAGCAACATTGGGGAAGCTGTTGAGCGTTTCTATAGCTCGACTGAGGCGATTTACATATCGTGCTTCCTCCATTTCACCCATTGCCAGCTCCCGGATTCGCTTGCGTGACAAGGGAGCAAATATCTCGTTCAGGACTGCCGTTGCAGTAACATCTGCCTCCTTCATACCAACCGTGGCACGACGA
Source organism: Boletus rufocinnamomeus (assembly GCA_038092675.1). NCBI lineage: Eukaryota > Fungi > Basidiomycota > Agaricomycetes > Boletales > Boletaceae > Boletus > Boletus rufocinnamomeus. The sequence goes on from JBBPQV010000046.1 coordinate 6,448, forward strand.
ATCAATTCCTCTGTGACCCCATCGTTGCGCGATTTTATAAACTGTTCTGTACTCATCAATCACACAACCAATGGACAGAACGACGTGGCGGACCTGTAGGGTGTTTAGACAACCTCTCAGATCACCTTTCGCAACATTGACCAAGGTGCTGAGTGCTCTTGTGTCTGCATCCAGCCCCTCGAGCTGGCAGATCTCCCGAAGGCGCTTGATTATGTGAATATCAGCCGGTCGTGTATATCGAATCTGCCTTGCATGTGGACGGAGTTTAGCTAGCGAGTGTGCGTTGTGGTCATTACAGATGCAAATGATGGGCCGTAATAAGGGTCGCTTGTCTTTCTGCACTCCAGCCTTCCCTGTTAAGTTTAAGTCAAAGTATGAGTTAGGTAAGAAAACCCGCCGACGTTTTTTCTTTGGTCTATCCAAAGTCAGTGAAACGAGTTTCTGGACGAAACTACTTGACTGCGAACAAGATTTTACCTAAGTACTCGAAGATGGCTGAAACTGACGTACATTGTCGCCGCCGCCGCCAGTCGCCCCGTCAATTTCATCAATGATGAGCAAGACAGGTTTCGTGCTGCCAACTGCAGAACCTGATTCAAGTATGGGACGAACCCGGTCATCAATTGATTGTGCCGACCGCGTGTCACTGTGGTGCGTTTGGCAAAAATGTAAATCGCTATGTACGACGGAATCACCTGGCGTTGATTTCCACTACTTCGTAGCCCGCTTGTGCAGCAATGACGTGGGCCAGTGTGGTCTTCCCGAGACCAGGGGGCCCGGATATCAAGAGCAGCTAATGGCGGGGTAGGTTTGCAGGTGGGAACGCGAGATTATCAAACGCCTCACCTTTTCTCTTGGCCGATGGTATTCGTCCTCGGGATCGTAGTTCTGATCGTCTTCTCTAGGTCGCTTCTTGTTTCTTCTTTTGCCGAAAACACACCAGTCCCACTGTTTTACCCAGGCCATAACTTCCCTGGCAACCCTTTCGTTACCCAGGAGTTCCGTGAAGCGCTGAGGGCGATACTGATCAACCCATAACATGTCATCGAGCGGGCGATGAGGCGCTTCTGATTTTGAAGGCCTTTTTTTCTTTGTGAGAACCACGTCTGATATATGGAAATAGTCTGTGCGTACGGAATAATAGCATTTGAGGTCACGGATACCGAAAGCTCATCCATAAGCCTATGGATAGGCACATCGAGCAGGTTTGCCATGGGCAATGTCGAAGACGACTAATGGTTGGGTTAGTAATGATAGACGTGGAGTGCGATTACGCACCTTTCGCAAAGTCACGATCTGTGGTTTGCGCGGGATAAACATAAGTTTTCCATCATAGGTTGTCGCGCGAAGAGAAGCACGAGGATGTGTCAACACCACTGGGGTAGGACGTATCGACGACTTCGGGTTCTGTTTGGAATGATCGGGTTTGAGACCCAGGATATCTGAGATTGGAGGGAATGCATCATCTGATTTACATGAGCAATGACCCCTGCCTGGGAACTGAAACACTTGCCCTGCGATGATAAGAGCGGTCCGGTCAAAGGAACTGCAGTATTTTGTAGACATGGTCAGACGTAAAAGAACACGACGCGGCCTACCATCGTTTTCCAACCGCGACGCGTCGTCACTTGCATAAGGTATGCTTTCGCTGAAGTGGGTGTGAGGCGTATCCGAAATGGGAGCCGGAGGTAGGTCGTTGAGCTCGTCAGAGTCGAGGGTGCTACCCAAGAGACCATTGGAGACGAAGGCAGGTGGTGAAATGGAGGGTCCGGGGCCGAGCAATCCAGTTGGGAGGAAAGTGTCGTTCATCATGTTAGTTTGACAAGTGTCTGGACGCGTCAGGTGGATACTAACGACGCGTTCGTAGTTTTCCCACGAACGCGTCTGTGGCCTAGTCTGGTGACCAGCCCGTCTAATGAGGCAAGCAGTCGATAGACGGTCTGGTAAAATCCGTGAAAATTTTGGAGGCTGCGCGGATTCCCAGGGTCATGTGGTAGAAATGCCTTTTTTGACTTGTCTGAGACCACGTGCACGAAGATAAGTGTTGGATAAGTATCGAGATAAGTGTCAAGTCGCTGCTTCGTAACTTATCTACTTGCCACCATCCGCTCTCGATCTATCAACGCCCCTGCTCTTTGGCCGTAATCACAACAATCTAGCGGCAGGTGTGCTATGTCGTCTAACAGCGCTCAAAGTGCGAATGGAGCCACTGCACCAGGTGCATTGGAACGTCAATCACCAGAGGAGCACATTCAACGCGTTGGATTGACAGAGACCAGAACGAAGGTCCCTACCACAAGAGTGAGTACTCGTCCCCTTACCAGTCCTTGTTCAGAATTCTTGTTGTTACCAAGACCCTATATCTTCGCTTCCTGTCCAAAACTCTGCCCCAGGTTCTCACTCGAATTCGGCCATACCCGTAGATGGTGTCAATCAGACAAAGCGGTTAGGGCCCGTTGTTCCTACCGGCATAAAAATCCATGCAGTCGACGGTGAAGAGGAAGAAATAGTTGGCATCAGCAAGCCAGTCCCCACTGTTACCCTCCAACTCTGGCAAAGTCTTCTCAGACCTCGCAGATTCGAACTCGACAATCGGAAACTGGTCCGTAGCCCTTCAAAGTCACAAGCCGCATGATCGCCGCCTTCCACGCCCACACGCCCACACACCAGCCGAACGCGGTCAATCACAACGGAACCGGTGCTGAAGATGAAAAAGAAATTCATGCAGTCTGGCTGGCTGTCGCCCTCTCGATTTAAACATTGACACCGATGACGGCGGTGGTAGTGGAAGCAAGCTTTATCGCGACGAATTTGACGACTACACGCGAACCAAGTACAGGATGGAATGCTGCTTCGAACATTCTGTACCCCACGAACGAATATGTGAAACTGATGAAAATGTATCCTTCACACCACTCAGGATCACGGTGCCGGTACATGGTACGTCCACGTTAACTGCATTCGCCAAACACTCATAGACATCGCACACAAGTATAGAAGCAGAGAATACTAACTTGAGCTCTGTTGGACTCAATGTCTCGCGAGGGTGGTCGGTTCATCTTCCTTTCACTTTCCGTCAGTTGAGTTAGTCACCATCACACTCGCGTAGGGATAACCCTTGAGCTGACATTCTCTTGCTGGCCGACGCACCTTCTCTGTCCCTGTAAAACAGGTGCCAAGTTTGACAAGGCGTTGGAGTGGCGGATTCCGGTCGTTTCCTTGGCTTGGCTGGAAGAGATTGCGAGGATCGGAACTGTTCCACCCATGGATGAATACCTCGTTGGTGGATCCCATGTAGAAATATTTGTCAATGGAGTTGATGTTTTCGGGTTCGTTCAACATTGAGAACTGGTTCTTGAGATCAAGGGAGACAAGTGGCACTCCGAAACATATGAATCCAGTTAATTACGCTGCGGATGAACAAGCATATTAAACGGGGCTATTCGTCTGTGTCATCTGAAATTGCTTAAGTGGAGAGATCGTCAGGGAGATCGTATTTGGACAGAGCAGCAGTGGAATCATGTAAGATACAGACTCGGAGTGTCACTACAGTGATCATAGTATCACATCTGTCGGGGAGGCAATCGAAGCTTGAAGCTGAAAGAATCCCGGAACGGCCTTCATCGAGGTGAGAGCATAGACGGAAGTTAAACACAAACACACACCCGGGAACACATCTATCTTATCCGGTCTTCGAGTGTCGAGATGTGTTGTACAGGGAGCCTTTCCTCAAGGGCTTGACTAGCGACGTCTTCGAGAGCACCCAGCGATAAATTAAGGAATAGGATGACGAGGAACGGCGACGGCCCCGTGTTGAGGGAACAAGTCAACATGCGTCAGCGCTGTAGCGCGTCATGTTGATCGCTGATCTGTCAAAATGAATACTTTATTTTCAAAATTGGTTTTTGAAATAATTTACAGACGCGAAACTCGCGTTTTTTCATTGGCTCCGGCTCACATGACCATGGGAATCCGCGCAGCCTCCAAAAATTTCACGGATTTTACCAGACCGTCTATCGACGGCTTGCCTCATTAGACGGGCTGGTCACCAGACTATCTGTGGCCAGCCTCAAAAGAAACTTACACCGCGCCTTGAGACCAAGCACACGATCCTGCCCGACTTGACCTTGGTAATGTAGGCCCTCTAAGGTCCCTGGAAATCCACACGATACTCACACAGCGCCGCTTCCACTTCATGAGCTCAAGCATTAATCATGCTGCCCCGGCACATTGCCACTTTACATAAGTGACACGGCTGAACTCGGGAGGGTCGGAGCTTGGAACTGAATTCGAATTTCTCCTTGGCGCGTCGAGACGAGTATTTCTTCTACTCACCTTCCTTCACCTCTGTCGTCGTCTTCGTCGTTCACCACAATGCTTACCGCACGCGGCATCACCCGCGTCTCCAGGAGAGCCGCCAACACCGCAAAGAACACTAGCCGGTTCTTGCAAACTGCCACCCCGTTGTTGGCCCGCTCCTCCCTTCCTTCTCCCCCTTCGAAGCAAAATGCTGCGGCCCGTCCTTCACGCACCTCTGCTTCCCAGCCAGGTCAGTTTCTCTTTGTTTTCTCCGTTTTCTTTCTGGTACTCACGACATGTTTGTGCATTCCGAACTTTTTTTCCTTCGGAACGGCGGTGTTCGGAATACAGTGCGTCATTATGCATCGGAAGCCAAGGGAACGATTGGTACCGTGAAGACGGTCATTGGTGCCGTCGTTGACGTTCAGTTCGAGACTGATGCTCTCCCTCCCATCCTCAATGCCCTCGAGGTCCAGGATTTCCATGGTGGTCGTCTTGTTCTCGAAGTTGCATCACATCTCGGCGAGAACTCCGTCCGTACTATTGCTATGGACGGTACAGAGGGTCTTGTTCGTGGACAAAAGGTTGTTGACACGGGTGCCCCCATTCAAATCCCCGTTGGCACTGCAACTCTGGGACGAATCATGAATGTCATTGGGGAACCCATTGACGAACGTGGACCCATCAAGGGCGTCAAGCTCTGTCCCATTCATGCTGACCCTCCTCCATTTGTTGATCAATCAACCACCGCTGAAGTCCTTGAAACGGGTATCAAGGTTGTCGACCTTTTGGCTCCCTATGCACGTGGTGGAAAGATTGGTCTTTTCGGTGGTGCTGGTGTGGGCAAGACCGTGTTGATTCAGGAATTGATCAACAACGTGGCTAAAGCCCATGGTGGTTTCTCTATCTTCTGTGGTCAGTATATACTCGCATTCTCAATGGGGTGCAATATTGAAAATTCTGTTGTTCGTCAGGTGTCGGCGAACGGACTCGTGAGGGTAACGATCTCTATCACGAGATGATTGAAACGGGTGTCATCAACTTGGAGGGCGACTCCAAGGTCGCACTAGTTTTCGGTCAGATGAACGAACCCCCTGGTGCCCGTGCCCGTGTTGCCTTGACTGGTTTGACCATCGCCGAATATTTCCGTGACGAAGAGGGTCAGGATGTGCTCCTCTTTATCGACAACATTTTCCGTTTCACCCAGGCTGGTTCCGAGGTGTCTGCCTTGCTTGGTCGTATTCCCTCAGCCGTCGGTTATCAGCCAACTCTTTCAACTGATATGGGTGGCATGTACGTGCTTTTTCCCCTTTTGGTTACTTTTGTATTTAACAGAATTCAAGGCAAGAACGTATTACGACCACGAAGAAGGGCTCTATTACTTCTGTGCAGGCTGTCTACGTCCCTGCAGATGACTTGACTGATCCTGCTCCAGCAACCACTTTCGCTCACTTGGACGCCACAACTGTGTTATCTCGTGGTATTGCTGAGCTCGGAATTTACCCTGCCGTAGACCCTTTGGACTCGAAATCCCGCATGCTTGACCCTCGTATTGTAGGCCAAGAACACTATCAGGTTGCTACTGCTGTCCAGAAGATCCTTCAAGACTACAAATCGTTACAAGATATTATCGCTATCCTTGGTATGGACGAGTTGTCGGAGGAGGACAAATTGACTGTATGTGTGATGGATATATCAACCTTGATATTGCGTATTGACAACATGGGTCAGGTCGAGCGCGCCCGTAAAATCCAGCGATTCATGTCGCAACCGTTCCAGGTCGCCCAAGTCTTCACCGGTTACGAAGGCAAACTCGTGTCTTTGAAGGACACCGTCCGGTCGTTCAAGGAAATTCTGTCTGGTACCCATGACCAACTGCCCGAGTCAGCCTTTTACATGGCCGGTACGATCGAGGATGTTAAGGCAAAGGCTGAGCAGCTCGCCAAAGAGATGGGTGGCAACTAGAGAGGTAGATGTTGTGGACACGATGCTGCTTGTTGTCTTGTGGATCGTGTAGCACTGTGTCGACATAAAAATCTTTATGATACCTCATCATATGACGTCGATAACTTTGATGAGCATAGACTTGGATGCCAAGAGTGTTTCGGCTGATGCTCGTGCAGAATTTATTTGCCTTGCAAGGCGCTATAGCCAAGTGGTTACGGCGACAGATTAGAACGTCGGACCAGATGCGAGTTCATCTGTTACTCTTTGAGTGCGCAGGTTCGAATCCTGCTGGCGTCGTATTGTTTTTTATTTCCTTGTCGAAATGTCGTCTTGAAATGCTGTGTTCGGAGCTGCTGCTCGATATCTGCGTCCATCGTCTGCCTCACCTCCACAACGATGGTCCCTACAATCGACGAGCTGGAGCAATATTTTGACTATGTCGAACGCCTCGTCACGCACGCTTTCACAGCTGCGTCGCCCGATCTTCCAAACATTCAAGAAGCCTTAAACCGTCTCTGGCTTGACATTTCTCGCTTCGGTCCTCCTGGTCTGCCCTCTCTCCCGGACATCCATGTTCCTGGACTTGGAGCATTCGAGGTACCCCCACCACCTCCCCCTCCTCCCCCACCAATGTCTCTGATCGACAATGCTGGAGATTACATTGTCCAGCACCCATGGAAAACATCAGGCATGGTAGTCTCAGCTCTTGGAGCAGGCTTGCTCGTGGGATACGGTGTCGTCCGCATGAGCTCTTTTAAAGGGAGACGAGTCAAGGTGACGTCTGAGAAACGTCAGGCTATTGGTGCGTCCTCTTCCTTGTCGCTTATGGCAGCAGCTTGACATGTCGTCAAGTTGTTTTGGGCGGTGACCATCCTTTGGGACTGCCTTTGATTATGGAATTTGAGAAACAAGGCTATATTGTCATTACCAGCGTTTCATCCCCGGAAGCTGTCAGTGACATCGAAAGCAAGGGGCATGGCTACATTCGCGCCCTCGTCCTGGACCCTAACGAGGTACGCCCCCCCATGTCCCGCTCGAAGAGGTTGACCGACCATTTCATGCTAGCCGGGGACAATCCCTATTTTCCTTCGATCTTTGGCGTCTACACTGTCTCGACGATTTCCTATAACCGCCGCAGGTGACCCATACGCACCCACCCCTCATCATCCCCTGGTACATTCTGTGATATCATTGCTGACCATGCCAACTACCTCTATGCACTGTGCACCAGCACCATTCGAGCAAATTTCTTTGCGCAGTACCTATCTTCCCCACCTCCTTTCCACACACGTTGCACCACTTCAAATAATCCAGGCGTTGTTGCCGTTGCTCCGCGCAGACGCGTCACGCGCACGTGGTCACAAATCCATCATTCTATGCTTGCCGGCTTCTGACGCACGTGTGGGACTACCATTTGGCAGCGTGAGTGCTATGAGCGCTGCTGCCACTCTCCGTGCGGCCGATGTTCTCCGCCGGGAAATTGCTGCCGCGCAAGGGATGAGCACGATCCGTATCGTGACCGTTGATGTAGGGGCAGTTGGCTCATCGACGAACGATCCCGGTTTCGGAGTCAATATGGATGATTGGACTCCTTCGGAGAAGGCCACTTACGGGACCGCATTCAGTACGCTCAGAGAAACCCGAGGTTCGCGTGTTCCAGTGGACGTGTCTATTTTTGTCGACAGTCTTGTCGGCGTGGCCAGTGCTGGAACTAAAGCAAGAGGTTCCGGGAAAGTCGTTTTCGGTATTAGTCTCGGTCTTCTATATGAAAAGGTCAAGGACTGGATACGAGGTGATAGGTTTTCTATCGGGGCAGGAGGTCAGTCGCACCGCTAGGTCGCACCTCCGTCAGCTTATTTCATACTTCGTTAGCTGGCACGTACGCAATTGCGTCGCACCTTCCTCCTATACTGCTGGATAGTCTTCTGGCTCTTCCTCACCTCCTGGTGGACATTCGCAATCGCCTTCTACCTATTCCACCTCCCCTTGCCGACCCTGCCAGTAATCGTGCTGTCAGACCTATGACTCCTGCCTCTCACCCAGAGACTGCTCCAGCCACTGGCACGACCCCTTTAGTTGTACAACAATCTATTGGACAAGTCTCTACGGTTTCAAAAGCAGCAATAATTTCCGAGTCGCATTCTGATGTCAACGAACAAGAGGTGGCCTCTGATGCGGATGTGGATAGTAATGACGGAGACCTTGAGAGCACTGGTGTTGGAAGCAGTTGGGTGAGTTTGGGACCACGCGAGTCCTCCGAGTGATCGCCGGGTGCCATCTGAACGTATTAGTTGGGAGGTTTCGATGTTGTTTCTGGTCACTTACACCTGGGTCTGCGATGAATTCAATGATACGGACATCAACTACGTCGTCTGTAAATTAATCGCGGTCGTTGTTTGTCCACATCTTTCCGACATGTTTAGCTCGTGCGACCTGGCGCTTTACACTGTACACAATATTCCCCAAACAAACACTCTCGACCACTTTACTTTGTAACACGAAGGATGGGTGAGGTCCAAGGCCGAAAGAACGCGAAAAAGGGGTGGTACCCTTACCCACGTTCTCTTCAGGTGTTTCTCTCTGGCTTGTGCCTGCGGCAGTACAGATGGATGTGATCAAATCTGCTCTCCCGAGACGCCCATCGATAGACCATCCTCTCTCCCCGAGCTCCTACCCCGCTATCCTACCCCACATCACTCTTGCAACGGTCCCCTTTTCGAATCCCGGAATCCCGGATGTGCTCCTGGAAGCCGTTCCAGAGAACCAACAGCCAATCCGCGCCAATTTCCAGTCCCTCGTCGTCGGTGACCACTACTTCCGCTCCGTGTTCATCGACATCCAACCCACACGAGAGCTCGTCGACTTCCAGAACCAGATATCGACCAACTTGCGTCGTCGTGGCCTTGAACCCCGTGCGCCGAGATTCCCTCACCTGTCGTTGTGTTACATCGTGGACGAGGATGAGAGCGATCGCGATAGGACAGCACAGGCGTTGAGAGACACGGGTGTCGTTGGCCGGACTGCTGACGCGCAGGTCATCTTACTACGATGTGGCGAGGTCAGTCTATCAGGCTTTGATGGTGCGGAGGTTTGGGTGGTCAACTGCGAGGGTCCTGTAGAGACCTGGCAAGTGAACGAGAGAAAGGTGAAGTTGGCTGAAAAATCGTAGTACAGTTCAGGAAGCGACGAAGCAAGCTGTAGGCTTTGGAAATATCTGGAGGGAACCTCTGGCGGGCATTACAACAGGTTCGCCAAAGACGGGAACATTTGGCAAGCGAGCCATGATAGTCCTGGAAAGGTATGGAGACGTGCGCATTGTTGTCTTAGATTTCGATCTGCTGCGAGAGTGACGCTCGACAGGCATGGAAAGTGGGACGAGAGACTCTGACATGGACAGTCCATGCCGGGGCTGGTGATTCAAATCATGTATTAAGCACTCGTGCTAGAGGTTACAATGTTCATCGTGGCTGTATATTACTTTCGATGGAAAACTTCGGAGTTGGAAAAAGGACAGGCGATGCGGACCGTATCGACGCGGCCAAAAGCCAAAAAGAATTACTATCACATAAGTATGACAATAAGCAATAAGGGAACGTGAGAGTGCTTGCGGAGTGAGTAGTGGGGATTGCTGAGTGAGTGGTATAAGCACCGCGACCTGGCATGGCTGGAATGGATTACAATGTTCTTTGATGGTCCGATGCAAATCCAGATGATGAAGACGCTGATGGAGGCTCGTAGAGGGGTAACGGAATCGAGTAGTCGAGCTTCTGCTCGCCATTTGAGTGAAAGAGCTGTGAATACGCTGGAAGAGTTTGCATGTAAGGTGAATTCTTCCGCACGTCTTCACATTGATTATCCATAGCATTTCTCGAAGGCATCGTAACTTCGGGTACGTTGACGTGCCTCATTGGAAGGGAAAAATGGAGACGTTCGAGTATCGTTTCTCCCGCATCGGCGAAGTCATACTCGCAGCAAATCACGACATGCATGCAGTGCTCGACGCTGAAAAGCGGACTACTTTCGGTGATCCGTCGCTTCCGCGTACCTGCCCAATCCCGCAAACAGGGCTCCATAAGAATAGGAATTTTGGTCTCCAGGCTGTACCAGTTGTCCTCGGGAGATGGACTACAGCCAAGGGTGAAAATATGGCCGTCCCCAGAAATGATGTATCTGCCCGATTCGGTGGGAGCAAGGATAGAGAATAATCGTTTTACACTTGATCCAAATGTCCCGAGGAGGCCGGTATCGTATAGGGTATGGATGGGGTGAGGGTTTCGCAGCGGAACGCGAGGAGGTTGGTGGCTTTGCGGAGGAATGGGATACTGGTCGGCGTCGCCTCGACTCAAGTTTTTCCTGATTGACTGGATATTAGATACTAGCTAGCGAGCATGGATGGAGCCAAACCTATACACTTCGACCTGCTCTATATCAACGGAAAACTCTGTTATCCTTAGCCGTTTCCGCTCGGAGTCGTCCAGGTCCTTTCCGCGGATACGTAAGATAAAGGGAACGGAAGTCTCATCCATTGCTGTAGCACTCGGTGTGCTTGCGACGACCTGAATCTTCTCCAAAACGTCGCTTGGGATAGATCTTCGAGACGAACCCTCTGAATCGGGTGAGCGACGTGCATCCACGAAGTAAACAGCCATCTGGAACGTGCTGGAGGATCCAGGCTGGGGCTCGACGAAGCGCCGAAGAGTGATTGGGTGCCGATGGGCATCGACTGTGCGTGCACGGGAACGGACAGGGCCACAAATGTTCGCAAAGGAAAATGAAGAATGACCGTTGTTCACATCGACGAATGTAGCAGTGGCATAAAGAGCATAGGAAGTTCCGGCTGCTTGCAGCGATGCGTCCCCATAGACCGAAGTGGTTGGCAGCCAGCCGGGAACAGGGATGTCGAAGACGACATTCCACAGGCAAGGTTTATCAGAATCCTCGTGACCTTCGTTGGAGAGGTCCACGGGGTCGTTAGGCAGTAATTCGCGTGTAATTGAGCAGAGACGGATAGGAGTATATCCGGTTGCAGGAGATAGCGTTTCTGACTGGCCTTCGAAGGTGATAGTCAAGGACTGCAACAGAATACGCGTAGTTGGTCTTCGTCGGGCGAATAGCGAAGAATGAGAGGTGAGTGAGACGGAAACATGACCTGAGAGCGAGAATGTCGATCTAATCAAGTATGATGAAGCTCATGATTGCAGAAAATGAAGCAGACCCCCTTACGACGAATCCGCGTCCCCATGCATGTCCAGGACGTCTGAGGATGGATGGATGGCTAGTGCAAGGAACATATGTGCGAGGCAAGAAGAACACTCGTCAGGAAGTCAGGGGATGGATTAGCTTGGGGCATAACTCGTTATATATGAATGCATGCCACTCGGTTACCTGGACGGGGGGACAAAGGTAGCTGGCAGGCTAAAGGGTTGCTTGGTATGATCACCGCACGGTATTGAGTTACGGCTGGCAGCGCGCTTTAATTGCACGGTCCCCACGGCCTGGTACCGCGAAACTCGAATATAGAAACATAAGAAACATTCTCCCTTTGTTTGATAAACTGGTGGGTTGCCTTTGTGGGAGCACAAAGGGACCGGCAAAGTGGCCAAGGTAGGAGGACAATGGAGAGCTCGCTTGCCAGTGGCAGCGCAGGAGCTCAGTTGACATTCCCATTGTCCCCCCGTCGGGTCACTGTCAATCACCGTCAGATTCTCAAACTTTACAGTGCTCGAGCGACATTCGTAGCAGATCGTGCCAACAATACGGCTTCTAACTTCCTCATCCAAATACCTTCGACACTGCCAACGCATCCTCTTCTTTCCGCCGAAGCCCCTGTCTCCGTGCATAATCCTGTTGCGCGTCCTTTCGCTTCCCATATTTGTCCCCCTTGCTTTGTTTGACTAATCTCCTTATCGCCGTTGGTGTGATGAATTCTGCGACATTGGTATTCTCGTCAGAAATGGCGTCTCGACACCAGGGTAACAACAAACCTGGATTAGAGTAGACAGTGATACCGCCAAAGGCACCCTCAAATATCCGAATCGGGGTTAACACGAATCGAGGACCAATCTCGACCAACGATGTGTTCGGAGGGCCATTGGGTTGCTGAGGATCTTTTTCAAGGATCTGACGTGCAAGGTATTTCAATACCGTGAAGGAGATATCGGCACGCGGAACTAACCTGAAAGTTTCGGAACCAAATCTTGTTGTCGAGTATGGAGAACGTTAGAACGTGGTCGATGAACGGTTTCGCTCTTCGAGCCGAAGGAGGAACACTGAAGATCTGGCAAGCACACGGTTAGATGGGCCACTGAATAGAACCGATTCTCGCACATGCGTGAAGATCTCTTTTGTCAGCTTACCCCACTCGCTCTCGTCAAATGCCTTGTCAAAACTGAGTATACCTCGACTCCCTTTGAGGCAATTACCCGTCATCTTTAGCTCGTCCATCGTGTGCACATTCTGTGCGTGTAGTTTTATGCTGGGTCCATTGGGAGTCTTCGCTACCCACATATAAAGATCCTCGTGTCTTCGCGCTTCAAAGTACACAGTATTGTTGCAGTTATTAAGATCTGCTAACTCCGGGAGGAGATGCAGTTGGGATTTCGAATCTAACTTGGATTCTGCGAACAAGGCATGACGTGAATCTCTAGTCAAAAGATACGGTTTAGCACGATGACACACCTTTTTTAGTGTGAGGCAAGAGAGCCTCCAGATCACTCATGAGATGCCTCATCCGGTGGGTGACGCCACGGGAGGAGAGAAGCAGAACACGCTGCTTGTTCCTCTTTTTTGGTTGGACTGGTGCTTCGTCGTCGACGTCCATGTCGTCCGCCTTGCGTTTGAGTTTACTTTTTGCGTCGGCTTTTGCAGCATTGGCTTTCTGCGCCTTCAGTATGGACGACGACATTGGACTCAGCAAAAGTTGGTCACTCGACGAGAGCAACAGCGATTAATATTACGTAAACGTCTTCAACGAGACTCGAGTGGTACCAGCACAACTTCACAGGGACGAAGACGGTTCAGAGCAGCGAAACAAACTCGGCCTTATGTGTACAAGACTACGCATCCTGAAACAAGCGAAACAAGCGACCTCTCCGACAGCAAACAAATGCTGGAGGGGTAAAAGGAAAGGAAAAAAAAAACTACAAGATCCACATACAGTGGTGATCTCAAGAGGAGGGAGCTGAGGCCCGGAGTTGCTTTTGTTTCTCTTGCTCCAATCGCTATTCAGGAGGTATGTCAAGACGGCAGACAAACCAGGGAACATGCACATACGTGGTACAATAGTTGAACCGCCATTTGGATATTGGCGGGCTGCCCGGTGATCACCACCAGCCTTTCACCTTCCGAACCGGATGATGGAGCGCCGTTCAGGCCGGCACCAGGCTCCATAATTTTGATCTGGCTGGCACTCATATGCCTTATCTCATTGATTTTGCTACCGCCCTTCCCGATGATGCACCCCACAAGATCGTTTGGAATGTAGATTTGCTGCGTTTGTAACTGTTGGGGTGGGTTGTGTGATGGAGCATACGGGTGATGCGATGAATAACCCGGCACATAGGATGACCCAGTATACGGTGGACGTCGAGCGTTGTAGTTCGAGGGACGATAGCTTGAATGGCTGGAGGACGAAGGCATACGCTCTTGTGCCTCGAGAAGTATATTGCCGATATAATACGTCGCGATGTGAATGGCATCCGCAACCCCTGCCACGCTCAGGACACGCTATGGTTCATGTAAGGCTTCGATGCCAAGGTTTCTTTGGTGCATGATGCTTACTTCCGTCGAACCGGGGAGCATGCCCTCGCTCGCGTTCAGCCGAGCACCGCTAGCGTCTTGGATTTCCTTAATCTTGGATCCTTGCTTGCCTATCACTGACCCCATACGGGAATTGGGAATCATGAATTTGATGGTGACTGCGCGACTTCCAGGAACAGAGGGGACATCAAATGGTTCGTCATTGATTCTCCGCACAATAAGGCCAAAGGCCTGATGATGATGCCGCGTGAGGCTATTCGAGCCGAAAAAAAATGATCGAGTACTTGCCTTGGACACTGCATCAAGTGGCCCGCTGACGTTGAGAATTCTCTCTGGGTTCCCAGGGATACTCTCTGACACCATGACGCGGGCACCACTCTTGTCGCGAATCTCGTTGACATGTGAACCACCCTTGCCAATGATGATTGACGCATCTTGAGTGACGATCAAGCAACGCATATGAATCATTGCTGAAGGTGGAGCACTGGAAGAGGAGGGTGTTGCGGCGGTGGTTGCATATGGCCTGCCAGCCTCGTCTGACCTGGCGCGGGAATCTCCACTCTTATTGTCTGATGACGAGGGTTTGGGTGAGGGGGTAGACGCCGTCGTATCTGCGACAGATGCGGGGCCTTCTGCCATATTCACGTCATGAGTCATAGACGGATGGGAAGGTAAGCCGGAATCGTGTGTCTTCTGAGGTCGTAAGTCATCCGGGGATGCCGTCGCGCCTGTGTTTGCACGCTTGTGATGCTTTTTTTCGTCCGAGTCTGAGGGAGAACGGGAGCGTTTGCGGTTAATGTCAACTTCTGCCATGACGAATTCAGCCAAAGAATAAGAATGAGATGTGGGTTTGGGGATGGGGGCTTGAGAGTGATGATGATATGGGGGATGGTTTGTACTGAGAAGTCGGGGGGACGGATTTCTGAGGGGGAAGGGGGGGAGGAGGTGAGGAAATGGTGGATTCGAGCTGGGTAATCGCCAATGGAGAACGAAGCAAACATACCTTGCAACTCTCTGTCGACAAGCAAAAATCAAGCAGAATAGTATCAGGGACGAGGGCGAGGGTTTACTAGCAGCTACATAAACACGTCACAATACAGCGACACAGCCTCAACAAACCCAGTCCACCGGCGCTCCCATGCCACCAACGCCCTCTCTTTCTGCTCTCCCTCCAGCATAGAGTACTGCGTTACATAGCCATCAGCCAGCTGCCATGTTTAATCAACCGTATGCAGTACCGTAATACTGTCGCGCGCAATCTGTCCGAGCGTCATCAGACCGGTCACCTCCGAGGCCACCAACACCTGTGATCGTCAAGCATGCTCATCTCTCCTACAGACGTGCTCACTTGGTAGAAATCAAACGACAGCCCCATGCTGTTGAACATCGCGGGATCATCCGACGCCAGCACGACGGGTACGCCTTGGTTCATGAGCGCCGGAAGTGGATGCGTAGCCATCGATGATGTCAGGCGCTATGCAGATCAACGTCCCTCGAGCCAATCCCCAGCGCGACTCACTCACCAAAATCTCATTCCTGGAATGTCCTTTCAGCTGGTTGTTGACAGAGACGTGAGAACCTCCTCACGAAATAGGGCACACCTCTAGCGCAATCTTCCGTTCGCGGCATATAGCCATCAACTTCGGGTGCTTTACCAGAGAAAAGCTACACCAATAATTGTCTCTCGTACATAGCTGGGCACTCGCGACTTACCCGTGTCCAATGCGCTTTGTTCCAAGCAGGATAGCATCATACAAGTTCATGTCCGCCGTTGTTCCATCTCCCAGAGTTTCTCCCGCATGGAACAAGAAGGGTATGTCTACGTTTTCCTGTTTCTGGTACTCGATAAATCGCAGCAGCGGTTCTGCATAATGTATAAGCGGCTTATTGGTATCTTCCTGTCCCACAAGGTCAAACCCTGTGAAATAATGGTGTCGAAACAGTCAGTCCAATTTACATCTTGAGACCTCCACAACTGATTACCCGCGATGAGATGTGGAAATTCGCGCTTGAACTCGACACAACGCTTCAATTCAAAGTCCAGTTGCTCGCAAGATACAGTTCTTAAAACCGTATAGATGATCTACCGCAGTGTTCGATCAGCAATCGGCTGTACTCTCGATTCACCATTTACCTTGAAGCCAGCGAACTCGTCTTCTCGCCCTTGCTGCCTCAGCTCGACCTGGATTTCCTTGACCAATCTATCAAGCAATGGGAACAATTCACGGATGGGGAGCTTAGTTTTCCCGTCCTCAGCAACCAAATAACTTTGAGGAGACCAGTCGATAAGTCAATGTATCTCGCCTAGGAAAACGTCCGCTTACTCGACAGTGAAGTTATAACGTGACTCTATGTATGAGATGCCGTCCGCTATTGATGACATGATGAATTCCCGAAGGTAGGGCTTTTGAATGGGCATATATCTGATGATGGGCTGCTTTGCGTTGAGGTGCTCGATAATCTTACGCTTGGTCGATAAGTACTCACGTCGGTTACCGCAAACGTGCTTCCAAATTTCTGCCAGATCTGAGCAATACCGACTCGTTCGGGCAACTATACAGCATCCAGAGTACAGATCTTACCTTGTTCGGGGTATTGTGTGATCCGTATGCTTCGCTCGGGTTGATCACAAAAGTACTAACGATCCATTTATCGAAGCCTTCTGGACCACCGAGGGAGGGATCGAATGTTTCCCGAGCGGTCCGCATCTTTACCCACGTATTTGGTACATACGCCGCATCAGTAATCCCGCAGCTATTTGTGTATTGCTCCGCTGGGATAGGCCTGATCTCGGGTAACGTCCCCACAATCGTCGAGCTATCGATCACATTCGAGCACCGGATGTGCATGGCAGGTTGCTGCAGGGCAAGCTTCAGGAGGAAACCAGCTTCGACTGTCGCATATTGATGGACATGTAGCAGTGCACCTTTTGGCATCTATATTTGCAGAACGAGTTACTGAAGGATCCATGGACATGGATATTCCAGAGGGAACACGGCTCACGGTCTGTAGGATCTTGAAAAGCCTGCTCTTCATTATAATCTTCTTTCCTGTGGAGAGGACGTTGCGTATCTACGTGTCAAGTTATAAAGTGTTGTGCAGACCTGTCAAGAACTCCATGCCAGGGAATGGGTGGGGGACATCATCATGTTCAACACCCCATACCGTCTCAGCTTCCTTGGCGCGAATAGCTCTCACTACTTGATCTGCCCTGAGTTCTGCAGATGAGAAATGTTCCGTAATGTCACGGTCAGTTCTGAGCGCGCGATCTTCGTTGATCAGATTGATACGATCCTGTAGATAGTCACTGAGAGCTGAGCTAGACATCCGAGTCGTGGTTGTTCGGAAGGGTCCCACTGACAGTAACCCGGTTAATATATCAGGTCCCGTGCCGAGCCAACCGAATCGGTTCATCATCCACTATTAGTACTTTGAAAATACTTGCAATCTTGTTTCAAAGAATCTACTAATTACACCGGATAACAGGTAAGTCATTGTGGTATGAAAGATCCGCGCAGCGGACTGTTTCCATGTCTAGCACGAGGTCCATGCTCAGTGTCTGTTTGAAGCTACTAGCTCCTTGATGAATCCCTCCCAGCGGGTTTCCCATAAGTTCATGAGCCGTCTTTTCTCGTCTTCCTCGAGCATGGAATGCTAAATGATGAAATGCTTACTCATCCGAGGCTGAAGAGGGGAAAGAGAAATACAAACCACAATGCTGTCACGAGCGAGATGGCCAAGCGTCAGCAGACCTGTCACCTCGCTTGCAACGAGGACCTGACACACTTTCAGTGTCATCTGCGGACTGAGGGGACGTCGTGTTTACCTGATAAAAATCAAAGGACAGGCCCATGTTTTGAAACATCGCAGGGTCATCGGAGCTAAGGGCTACTGGAACTCCGTGATTTAACAGTATGGGCAAAGGATGCATGGGCATGGAGGCAGTAAGACGCTGTTTCAGATGCAGTGTGAGTCACAAACAGCGAAACAAACGCTTAATCATTACAAGTATCTCATTCCTAACAGCAAATAATCAGAGCCATGGATTTCAGGGCGATGTCAAAACTCACGAAATAGGGCAGATCTCCAAGGCTATTCCTTTCTCTCTGCATATCTGCATCAATTTAGGATGCTTCACCAAAGAAAACCTACAGCGTGTGTGAACGAACCAACGACGACACAAACAGTCTGTTGAATGGTACCCATGCCCTATACGCCTCGTCCCGAGCAGGATTGCATCGTAAAGGTTCTCATCAGCAGGCGTACCATCGCCACAAGTTTCTCCGGCGTGGAAAATGAAAGGAATGTCAACATCCATTTCCTTCTGTCGTTGCTTGAAGGCTATCAGTTGGTCCAAGTAATAATGTAAAGGACGAAGAATATTTTCGTCTCCGACAAGGTCAAAGCCTAAGTACGCCGCAATAACTTACAACGTGTCTGCCGCGAGAAGAGTGGAAATCCGCACCGACAATTAATTCAGGAAATGTTTGCTTCATCCGTATGCAATCCTCTAGATGACCTTTCAGCGTGTCACCATCACAATCCCGAATAACGGTGTAGATTATCTGAGTGAAGTGTAATTAATGATTTATATGCGCTGTCTGGAAAAAAAAGAAAAACCAAACCTTTGCACCAAAGAAATCAGGATGCTCCTTCTTGAACTGATTGACTACCAGACTAAATGTCCTCAGCCAGTCAACATGCGGGACATTCTCCTCTCCGTCTGCACCGATCATGAATCTGAGGAACAATCGGGGTCAAGGAATTCTGTGTGAAGTAACAGTATTGCTTACTTGGGACTGAAATTAATCCGTGCCTCGACGTAGGATATCCCATCCTCAAAAGTTTCTTGAAGGAAGTGCCTGACATACTCTCTCCAAATGGGATAATAATAGACAATGGTCTAGAGTCATTAATCGCCCGTCAACACTTTTATTTGACTGGAAAAAGCCCAAAGAGGACAAACGCGGGTTAGTCCCGTAGCAGAGCGAAATACATCCCAGATCTAATCGGAGTAAGCACGATGTGCGAGCGTTGACCGTGGGCCTGTTCGCACCCTAATATTGTTGTTATGAGTGACATATGCATCGCTTGGATTGATAGACATCTTGCTGATGAGCCACCGATCAAATCCATCTGGCCCTCCCAAGGTCGCGTCAAACCTTTCGCGGGCCATTGCAAGAGGTACCCAAGCATCAGGATGATACGCCGAATCTGTAAGCGACGTTACGCTGGTGATCGAATTGGTAGGAATTGGTCTCAAGCTTGGCCGGATGGATGCCATATTAGCGGAGGTGATCGGCTCCGGGGACGAAATGTGAATGGCTGGGTGGCGCAATGCGATATCAAGCAGGGTTCTTGCCCCAACAGTCAAATCAAGGTGAGCGTGAAGTAGGGCTCCTTTGGGCATCTGCGGGGACGCGAAAGGTTTAGTACCCCGAGCGGGCTGACTAAAGCAGGTGGGATTCACCTTGGAAATGATTTGAAAGAGCTTCGTTTTCTGGATGATGCTCTTGCCTGATAATCTATCAGTCTACGAGATTAGGTGGTGTATCGTACAGACCGGTGAGAAACTCCATTCCAGGAAACGGATGCGGGACCTTGTCTTGCTGGACGCTCCAAACAGATTGGGCCTCGTGGGCACGGACACGGCGAGCAATCTGGTCCGCTTGTCTCTCCAAGATAGAGTTTGGACGGATATAGTCGACACGAAGCGCTCTGTCGGCCTTGATCAATGCATCGCGCTCTGCCCGATAATCTTCGGGGAAAGGCATGGCTACTTGGCAGAAGATACGAGTAGTGCTCTCGAGTCCCGGCTATCCCAACGCGGGATCAGTTTCTCACGTGACTTGTTCAGTCCCTTCTAACGTTAAACCATCATGTCCTCGGAAGACGAAATGAGTAAGGACGTTCGCGTGTTTGCCAAGTGCGAGACATTCATCTAAAACAGCTGCCTCGCAGACAACTGGGAACGGCGTCCAGATGCGCGTCCACCTAATGCCCCCAAGGCCCGCAAGAAAGTAAAAGCCAGCTCTCCGGCCCGGCCCAGTAATGCGCCCCAAGAGAAGCCCTCCTCGAAACGCGACCCAGCCATCCACCCAGACTCCGATGATGTCAATGTCAATGTCGCGGTAGACGCTGCGATCGCGAAGCCAGGGCCAAAGGCCAAACCTCGCTCCAAAGCAACTCCCGTCGTGAATAACCAACAGGATCGGAAGAGCCAAGAAAAGACAACAAGTTCAAAATCAGCCAAAAAGCCACCACCTCCCGAGGATGCAATGGATGTGGATCAAGGGGAAAGCGAAGCCAATGTACAGATAACTTCCCATTCTACTTCCTCTGAGGTGAAAAGCCGAAAGGAGTTGGACCGGTGGAAACAGAAAGCCAAAGATGTACATTCTCCCCTCAGTCTTTTCTTCTTTGCAGCCTAACGACATGGATTATAGCTTGAGGTTCAGCGAGACGCGTTATCGAAGCAATTAGAAGAACTTTTCCAAATACGCAAGACGGAGCCAGAGCAAGTCCTCGAACAACTACAAATACAATACGAAGAGCGTGCAAAGAGTATGTTGGGACCTGATAATTTGTTCCATCTCATGATTGGCCGTAGCACAGGACGCTCTCATCAAGGAGCTTACTTCCCAGTTAGCGCGGGTTGAGCCACTCTCTCGCACGGGTCAAGCAGTCGCCCTTCACTTTCTAACAAGAGAAGCAGCCGACGAGGAAAAACGTGCAGCAGAGCAAGACATATCACGCCTTCAAGAGATTATCAAGGCGAAGGATGGTGTGATTGACGAAAAAGCAAAACGTATTGCAGAACTAGAACAATTAGGTCAGTCCGCTGCCAATTTTCTTTGACCCAACACTTACTCGAGAGATCACTAGTACAGGATGCCATCTGTGAGCGTGACGCTGAGATCGAGAGATCAAAGGAACTGCTTGCTCGAGCTGCACCCAAAAGTACTCCTAATTCGCGTTCACACCCTAAGCGACCGTTCGGCATGGATGACCCAAAGATGACCGAAGTGATCAAGTTCTACGAAGACATGTCTAACCTTTTGGTCACGAATGTCAAGTTTGAACATGTACCAGACTCGGAAGAGCCCGAAGTCATATTCCACTGCATATACACATACTACGAAATGATACGTCGAGCCGACGACATCGAAGGAGAACGCATAGGTGAAAAAAGTTGGTTTCTTAGGTGCTCTGTTCTTTGCTACTGTTCATTAAACTGACACCTACTGATAGGTATTGTCTTTACCATGCGTATATTCAATGGTTTCGGAGGTCCGGATGGCGAACCTGCATCCGAAGAAGACTTCATACATCGCCGGATTAAATACACTCCCTTACATCTCGACAAGGAACCGGAAGCCTTTGTCAAGGGGTTGGAATACATCGGAGAGTCGTTTACATTTGCTTGTGCGCAACAGGGGCTGTTCCTTAACTCGCTTCGCGAAAAGATAAGGGACGCCGCCAAGGATGCATCCGAATCTGGATCTGATATGGGGGGAACGGAAGTTGGGGATCGTGACTCGCAGCCGTAACATACACATCTGTCGACGTTAGTTTACCCGTATACCTTACTATGTATTGATTAGCGTTCTCAATCTTTCAACACTGAACTTCAAATAGCCATTCTCATCCCGGTTTTGCCCCATACCTCGATGGCATTTTGGTCCCCTGAATCGAGCGCATTTTTCAGAGACAGCTCGGCATATCCAGCTTCATAATCCAAGCCTCCAAGGTTGGCTCCAGCACCCACAAGGATATCTACAATGTCCCTGTGCCCTTGGCGAGCCGCCTATAACGAGTTGAGCCTAATCAGCAGAACGCAAGCTATGGCAGAGAATGCACTGACATAATACAAGGCAGTATGTCCAAGAGTGTCTCTGAGGTGCACGAGTGCGCCCGATCTTAGCAACCAAGTGACGCTGACGGTATTCCCGCTAAGTGCTGCCACATGTAGAGGAGAACGACCAGAGCCAGCTTCAAGGCAATTCACAATGCCCCCTGGAATAGAGGCTGGTGTTATATCTTCCGCCTCCCATGTAGCCGCAGTAGCCATGCAAAATTTTAAGCTCTCCACGTCATCGCGGGCAGCAGCGAGGTGCATGAGCAAGGGGAGGAGGGCTGCTTCGGTCGATGCCGTCTCACTGGCTGTGCCAGACCACGACGCAGCAGCATCCTGAGCATCCTCCCCCAGGGATGGAGAGAATGTGATCTTTGGTATTTGGTGCGCCGAACCTGAACTAGAGAGTCGTACAAATTGTGTTAAAAGTCCTTGAATGCTTGGTAGGTCAGGTGCAGCGGTCGGCGGTCGGGTCGGCGGCGAAAGTGTGGGACAGGTGAGTTCACCGCGTACTGGCATGCTGATTAGTTCCCTAACTTGACTGACACTGAATTCAGGCTTGGATAAGAGATAAGCAAGTTTCACCAAGGCGCACTATTTATCAAACTCTTAGCATTGCAATATAGGCGCAATTTGAGGGTCGTGTTACCTCTGGCGTCATATCCCCACCCGAAACAACGCCCACCTCCTGGAGGGTTCTGCCAGTCTCATATGCGCTAGAGACGGAACCCTTCAAACACTGTGTTATCGCAACAATGACAATTCCCGAGTCGCATGCCTGCTTGAGAGCTGCCATTAGATCAGACCTCTGTGGTGCATTCCCAGCGCCAAAGGTCTCGAGTACGATACCACGGGTTGGCGGAGCTAGGAATGCATGAACAGTGGTATCACTCATTCCGGGAAACAGGCGAAGAGTCGCTGCAATACGATGAGGAGTGAAAATATAAGCTGGTTTGGCCACTTACCAACGTGGGGGCTCATTTCTGCAAACGCAGATGACAATCAGTAAGGCTCGTGGTGAAAGATAATTAAGCAACCTTTATGAGCTCTGAAGCGACGCAAGTTCGTTTGCCTCAACATTTCATTCCAGTTCACGACGATATCAATCCCAACTGTATTGGAGGGCATGAAAAGATCAGTGAGTATGGACCCATGAAATGCAGGACAGACCATTGACTAGAGGAGGAAAATTTGGACTGTGAAAGGCATTCAAGTCGTAGGAAGATATTTTCGAGACTCGATTTCCACGATAGAGAATATGGTTGAAGTATACGCTACACTCTAGAAACGTTGAACATATGGCCGTGACCCAGACAATGCAAGAGTACCTGGTATAATATAATGACCTGCGATAGTCAGTGCTCCAAGAAGATTATCTACAGCATCGTTTCGAAGCTGGGAGAGGGATATTTGCGCGCCAGTTAGAATCTATGACAGTTGGAACTTAGCGAGGGCCTTCGTGGGGCTTTTCACCCGGAACATATGGAAAAGGGACTAACCACAGTTTTTCCAAGGTCTTCGAGTAAGAAGCTCAACGCGCTTGATGAATAAGACATGGTATCTGTTCCATGAAGGACCACGAACGCATCGAAATCCACGTAGTTGAGCTCTATCTCGGTCGCTATGCGAATCCAGTCTGAAGGAGGTCAGGGGGAATTGTGGGTCGCAAATGAGGGTCACATGCACCGTTTATCTCGATGTTGCTGCTGTCCAGTAAAGGATCCCACTAACACCCTTGTTTGCTACTGAATTGTCTCTTCGACCCTATCACATACCTCGAGAATAGCATACCGGATACGCTTCCCACCACTGAGGCCAGGTGCAACGCTTCTGGGAGTAACCAAGCAAGGAAGCCTTGCTTGATAAATATCGTCTGAAATTTTTTCGCATTGAATGATATCAAGGGGTATGCTACTCGCGTCGGGAGAAAGTGTCTGTGCTCTGCCGATAGGACGTGACGACTTCACCCACAAGGTGGAGTGGGAGGGACCGGAAGTGCGGGGAAGATGTGTCTCTGAGGCGGATGGACTGGATTTTCCACTAGTTGACCACTCTCTGTAGCCTTTGACGGAGCCTGCATGTGAAAAGAGGGAATCTTGGTGAGGATCGTGAAACCGCTTCTGACTTTTGAGTGTCTCTGTGAGGAAGAAAGGTTCGGGTACGTATCCCTGGGCGCCAACGAGCATGCCGATCGTTCCACCGGTGTATATGACGAGCACCCTGGCCTCGTCCGAGGGCTGCGAAGGCTCCATAATGGTGTGCGACTGCAACGAGCATCTAACCGAGCCAACCCGATCAAAAGCACGAAAGATCGGCTTATCAAACTCCGACTCCAAGTACTACCTGACACCGTACAACGACCATGCAAGCCATCAGGCCTGTTTTCGAATCTAAAAATGCCAATGTACATCTGTATTTTGGGGAATAGGAAGCACCACTAACCAACGGGACAGGGGACTTGTGCTCTGCTGACCTTTGTCACCGCAGGATATCCGAGATCGACCGATACCGTTCCGATATGTCTGGCCATGCAAAAGGGAGGAGTAGACATCATCGAATTAGGAGTTCCTTTCTCAGACCCGATCGCAGATGGCCCCGCTATTCAAGAGACCAACACGGTTTGCAGAATCCCCTTCTTTGCTCGTCTACTTTTGTAATGGAGTTGCTAGCTTGCGGTCCACAACGCCATTGATTACGCTACCGTGCTTGGTCAAGTTAGAGAGGCACGTCAACAGGGTCTTACTATTCCCGTGTTGCTCATGGGTCAGTCGTACTCCCCCCCAAAGTATCATGTCACTCAATCCTGTGACCTGCAGGTTATTACAATCCCATGATCGCTTATGGGGAAGAAAAGGCCATTCAAGATGCGAGAGAGGCTGGAGCCAATGGCTTCATCATGGTAGACCTCCCACCTGAAGAAGCCATCAACTTTAGGGAAAAGTGCCAAAGAGTCGAGTACGTCAATCAATAGCCCTCCAGGCCCTGCACTTGAACGATAATGACGATATCTAGCATGTCCTATGTCCCACTCATAGCTCCCTCGACATCCTTGAGCCGCATAAAATTCCTCGTATCCATTGCAGACTCCTTCATTTACGTAGTTTCCAGGGTGTGTCTGATCTATATATTTCGTCGCGTCATTGACTCTGAACCATCCACAGATGGGTACTACCGGATCGTCCGTAGGAGGTAGTATCAATAGCGAGCTCCCTGACATCATCGCCCGCGTCCGAGAGTTCACCTCTATTCCTATCGCGGTTGGTTTTGGTGTGGCTACGCGGGCTCACTTTGACTGCGTTCAGAGTGCTGGTGCCGATGGCGTGGTCATCGGTAGTCGTCTGGTCTCTGTCATCAAGGAAGCACCTTTGGATACCATTCCACACGCAGTAGAGTCTTTCTGCCGTGAAATCAGCCAGGGTGGATCTTCTCCACAAGTACGGTCCCCGCCGACCCTATCGACATCAGCTCCTTCCAACTTGGAGAAGATAACCCCTCAAATTGCAACAAATTCCATGCCCGCAAGGTTCGGCAACTTTGGGGGGCAATTCGTTCCGGAGGCATTGTTCGAGTGCCTCCTTGAACTCGAGGAAGCACATAAATCAGCTCTCAGCGATCCCGAATTCTGGAAGGAGTTTGAAAGTTACTATGATTATATGAATCGTCCTTCGAAATTGTATTTTGCAGAGTCCCTGACAAAGCATGCTGGTGGTGCTCGAATCTGGCTGAAACGAGAAGATCTGTAAGTACGTTTGTAGTTGCCGATCTCTCTCAGCTGATGGCTTACATAGGAATCATACCGGTTCACACAAGATTAACAATGCTATTGGCCAGGCAAGTTGTCCGCTCCGGACGATCACTGTGATGTGAGCTTCACAATACACAGATCCTTCTCGCCAAACGTTTGGGCAAGGAGCGAATCATTGCAGAGACCGGTGCCGGACAGCATGGTGTCGCAACTGCAACCGTGTGCGCTAGATTCGGATTGCAATGTGTCGTGTACATGGGTGCGGAGGACGTAAGACGGCAGGCACTGAATGTCTTCCGGATGAAAATGCTGGGTGCGACGGTGAGTTACCGGTTTCTTGACCTCGCGTCATTCCTAGACTGTTCGTTTCCAAGGTTATTCCAGTCGAGTCGGGATCCCGGACACTCAAGGACGCAGTCAACGAGGCACTGCGTGACTGGGTAACCAACCTAGCTAGCACACATTATCTCGTCGGGTCATGCATCGGACCTCATCCTTTCCCTACCATCGTCCGGGACTTCCAAAAGGTAATAGGGAAGGAAATCAAGTCGCAGCTTCACGAAATCATAGGAAAACTTCCCGATGTCATCGTCGCATGTGTTGGTGGTGGGAGTAATGCGATTGGCACATTCTATGACTTTATACCCGACAAGGATGTCCAATTGATCGGTGTGGAAGCTGGTGGCGAAGGTTTGTATTCCGATATTTGACGAATCGCAACTGACAGCAGGGAACAAGGTCTTGATGGAGATCGGCACAGTGCCACGCTTTCCAAAGGAACACCTGGCGTGCTTCATGGGGTGCAGACGTATATCCTACAGTCTAGCGTCGGTCAGATAACCGAGGCACACTCCATCAGTGCAGGCCTAGATTACCCCGGAGTTGGACCAGAGCACGCTTGGCTGAAAGAATCTGGTCGCGCAGAGTACGTGGCTGCGACAGACGAAGAGGCATTGAGGGGGTTCCGCCTCATCACACAACTCGAAGGAATTATTCCCGGTTAGTTGATGTCCCATGTCGTTGAATGATCGCTAAAGGATGATTAAGCGCTGGAGTCATCGCACGCCATCTGGGAAGGGGTTCGCCGGGCGAAGATGCTCACGAAAGAGACGGATTTAGTTATAGTGAGATGTTTTTGAATCGATGTGGTGAACTAAGCTGACCCCACCCTGTAGTGTCTGTCTGGGAGGGGTGATAAAGATGTTGAACAAATTTCCCAGCTGCTTCCTGGGAAGTGGGCAGATAAGCTGGACTGGCATGTTTGAGCGAATCGGCAGAGTGCAGCATAAATGCATTGTAGACAAAGGAATTTGTTTGCTGCATGGTAGAAGGAATGAATATATGTTGGATTAGCTGCCCTTTATGGAAAGTTAGGGGACACAAGCACAACTCCGAGTCATAACTTGCAATTTCCCCCATCAGAGCCAAGTTCGTGGACAATGGCGACAGATCCTTCGGTCGCGGCGAGTCAAAGAGCTGTTGAGAACCTTGCAGCTAAACTTCGGAGACGGTCGGCAGAGTTCTTCTGTTCCAGAGCCCCAAATTTACCTCTACGCTTCATAGGCAGGTTGTCGGGTCCCGTGAAACAGCGCTGGAAACCATCCTCGTCCTCCGTCAGGTCGTCTCCAAGGCTCGGTTTTCCAACATCGACCAGCTGGTCGAGATCATCCGCTCCGTGGGCCGAAAACTAGTAGATGCCCAGCCCAAAGGTAATGGATGGACCTCTCTACGCATACCGTCGGATCGAAATCTGATCTTTATTTTTCCCTGTCCAGAGTACACGGTAGGAAATACCGTTCGCAAGGTTTTGCATCACATACGAGAGGAATATCATACGGCATCCCAAGGGACTGAAGCTCCGCCAACATCGAAACCTACGTTCTCGATCGCAAAGTTCGTTTCCCAAGGACAGCCCCGTAAGCAAGCTACCCCTCAGAAGATTTCCCATGAGGCGCGAGGTACCTTGAAGGAGGACAACCCCGATGATCCCGATGCATTTGCTCGAACGCTAAAGCCCGTACTCATGGAGGCTATACAAGATGTCTTTGACGAGCTTGAAACTGTGTACGACAACATATCCAAGAATGCAAAGGATCACATACACTCCGAGTATGTCGTCCTCTTCGTCGATCTCTTGGTGCACCCCGCGCTCAGATAGCATGTATGTCTCCAGTGAGATCATCCTCACGATAGGAAAGTCAAGTACAGTGGCGGCATTTTTGAAGTCGGCCGCGCCTTATCGGAAATATACTGTCATCGTCGCAGAGACCGCTCCAACGTCGGTGTTTCTTCTGTTTCATTCCAGTGTGAATTCCGACTCTTGTCTGGCTGACAGATACAGCGGCCACGAGATGGCCGAGTCACTCTCGTCGGCAGGGATATCCACAGTCCTTGTTCCCGATTCTTCGATATATGCCCTTATGTCGCGAATAAACAAGGTCATCCTTGGCGCGCATGCTATTCTTGCTAATGGCGGGATGTTCGCCATTACGGGATCGCTCCTGGCCGCTACAGCTGCTCGCGCGCACAGCACCCCAGTCGTCGTTTGTGCAGGACAATTCAAACTTACCCCCCAATGGAATTTATACCATGAATATGGTGCACTTGATTTTGGAGATCCCAGTAGCGTCCTCGGGTTTGAAGAAGGCGATTTGGTGGATAAAGTGGATGTCATGAATCCATTCTATGATTATGTGCGACCAGAGATGATCGATGCATATGTTACAAACGAGTGAGTCTCTTGTGCACTTCGTCTCTACTTCTACCAACCATCTCCGCAGTGGCGATCATCCACCGTCGTCAGTTTACCGACTCATCAAGGAGGCTTACGATGACGAGGACTATGAGCTTTAGCAGAGTTGTGGGATGTGAACCTTCTAGTACTTTGGAATGCTGGTCGATCTTGCATGACTACTTTGCTTTGGTCCTCAAAATGTCGAAGAAGGCTTCCTGTGGTAGATCCACACTGCCGATCCGCTTCATACGACGTTTACTTTCC
The DNA here is from genome assembly GCA_038092675.1 of Boletus rufocinnamomeus. Classification (NCBI taxonomy): domain Eukaryota; kingdom Fungi; phylum Basidiomycota; class Agaricomycetes; order Boletales; family Boletaceae; genus Boletus; species Boletus rufocinnamomeus. The sequence continues at coordinate 35,050 of JBBPQV010000046.1, forward strand.
TTTTGATTCTCGAGGTGTTTCATCTTGCGTTCGTAATGACCTGTAGAACAATAGTTTAGCGAGGCAACCAGTCCTCACCTAATTAATGCGCACCTCCATACAAACCCGCCGTGACGTCAGCACGCATTGCTTTCAATGTTTCACGAGCGATAATCTTTTTTCCAATGGCTGCCTGAATTGGCACCTCAAAAAGTTGACGGGGAATAACCTTGTCTAGTTGCAATCAACGTTGGAGTGAGCTAAACAAAAATCACAATGACCACTCACGCAACTTCTTGACCCATACTTTCCCGACGTCTTGCTGTGCGGACCGGTGCACAATTAGTGCAAGGGCATCCACTGGTTTTCCGTTCAGGAGAAAGACCATCTAGTTTGGGATGAATCCAGCTGAAGTCATAATACCCGGTGCATATCCTCACCTTAGATAAATCACTCCGCTTATACCCGGCATTCTCATAACTGTGCATTGTCAGTTCGTGCCGGCCTAGAAAATAAAAAATTGATACACACTCGAAACTTGCGTATCCCGAACTCTTGCTCTTGAGTTTGTCGAAGAAATCGGTAACGATCTCGCTCAAGGGGACTGTGCATGTCAACATAATGCGAGCGGATCTGGTCGCCCCAGCGTCTAAATAACGATGATCCAAGTCCTCCGCACGATGTGCAAAACATAACTCCATCATCTCGCCAAGGTAATCTGAGGAAAGTCCAGTGGTGACAGAAAACGTGGGATGAATACGGCAAACCTTCGGGAACAATGATTGTTGCCTTGACCACTGGTTCTTGAACCTCTTTGACACCTGAGGAAGAGTCTGAGAGGTCCGGAAACTCCGTAGGATTGCTAACGATGACGGTCTTGTCTTTATAAACGACTGTCGAATCTCATCATTGAGTTGCTGTGGTCTGGGCGACAGGGACAGCGCACCTTTATAGGGTACGGTAGGAGCGGTAACGATGATGTTTGCGTCGTACTCATCCTCCAGACGCTGGCGGAAGACATCCATGTGCAGGGTCCCGAGAAACCCAAGACGGCAACCCTGCCCCAACGCGGAGGAGGATTCACGTTGGACCGATACACTTCGGTCAGTAAGCGTTAGCTAGACATGTAATTGTTGAGAGATGAAGCGAGATGTGCAAGAAACGGTTGCGCACTCGTTTGACAGATTCCTCGAGTTTGATAAAGTCGTTCGTGTCTACGGGAAAAATACCGGCATAGACCTGAAGACTCTGAGAATTAGGTTGCGGAAAGCGAGACGTGCTTACCATGGCCTTCGCAGGTCGAAAACCCGGCATTGGATCCACTGATGCACCAACTCGGTGGAGAGTATCTCCGACATGCGCTAGATGATCACTTGAGTGACAATTCCAGTAAAAAGCAGCTCCACGGACCTTCCGACGAATCTTTCATATTACAAGCTATATAACCGACTTGTCCAGGTTGTAAACTTGTGGTTGGAAGCTCTTCCGGGTGCATGACACCAACTTCCTGTACTTCATACTTCTTACGAGTATAACAAGACGCAATTTTATCACCTGTCGGCATGAAAATGAAACTTGAACATTAAATATAGATTTTCAAGTATATGTTAACCTATGTGCACCTTTACGAATCGCCCCATCGTGAAGGCTCACGAGAGAGATGACGCCTCGATATCGATCATAGCTAAAATGGTTCAATGTTGGCGACTAGAATCCCCGATCAAGTACTCACTAGGAATCAAATAACAAAGCCTTCAGAGGTTTGTCCGCGGATGCGGATGGAGGAGGTATTCGTTCAACGATAGCTCTAAGCACAGCCTCTACACCTTGACCAGTTTTAGCTGAAATCTGCAATACATCAACGGGATCTACACCGAAAGTAGACTGCAATTGCAAAGCGACGCGTTCGGGTTGTGATGCAGACATATCTACCTGCGTTGACGTCCGTTGAGGAACTCGAATGACCAATGGAGCTCGAAAACGCGGACCTTGTTAAGAACAGGGATGATAGTCAACCCTCTCTCCTTGGCGATGTGAAATACGGAGATGGATTGCGCCTGAACACCTTGCGTGGCGTCTACTAGCAAAAGTGCGCCTTGGGAAGCTGCCAGAGAACGGGAAACCTCCCAAGAAAAGTCAACATGTCCCTGGTATGTGGTCAGGGAAAGTTTTAGGTACCCGCTATGGGAAACTCACGGGGGTGTCGATAAGATTGAGGAGGTATTTCTGCGCATTGACGGCATACATCATACTGACGGAGAAAGGTGAGGCAGTTTCCTGGGGCGCAAACGGGATATTCACCTCGCTGTCTGAGCCTTGACTATGCGCTAGATGAGTGAGCTTGATTTCTCATCGAGTCTAAAGTACCTCACCGGTAATTCCACGCTCTCGCTCGACTTTGAGTTTGTCTAGGACTTGCTGGTTGGAACCAGATATTTTCTTTGGAATGGTGCCTGTAAACTAAACGTGTGTTGGCAGAAATGACATGAAGGGAACTGGGCGCGATTGCACCTCTAGTAGTCTGAACACAGAGGTAAGGTGAGCATGCCCATGACACGACAAAGCTGACTGACCGATCGGCCAAGGTGGATTTACCATGGTCTAGAGTAAGTGTGAATATGCACGACTACACGGATGACAGAAGAAAGATACCGATGTGGGCAATGATGGAAAAGTTCCTGCAGGAAGGATGGTTTTGCGTGTCGGTAGTTGACTGGAGAAAGAGACATACCTTATGGAGTCGCACGGAAACTGGGCGGTATCGATAGCCTTTTGGGTGTCGGAGAGAAGAGATGAGAGGGAGAAGTAGCGATCCAGAGGCAAGTGGCCCGGTTTCAACTTGCAGCGTTGGCGGCATACCGGAAGCATTCCAAAGTACCGAGTCCACTAGTGCTACTCGAACTAATATATTATTGCTTAGTCAGCCGAGGCAGACAAGCTGAAACGACCATGTCTCTCCAAGAGGCGTCGGAGGCGCGCAAGGCACGGCTGGTGGCACTCAGAAACAGAAAGGAGGGGCGCGCAGATGCTGACGATGGGTACGCTGCACACCGCTCTGCGACTAGCGTTTGCTAACTTGTGTTGTGCAGTGGGTCTGTGCTGCGAAACCGAAACTTTGACCCAGAAACGCGGACACTGAGGAAGCACACGCAAAATGGAAGATTGACCGAAGACACTGTTGAAAAGAACGTTGAAGGTATGGCGGAGAAGATCGTTGCAGAGGATGAAGAGCGCAGAGCGCAGGAGCTTGTGGGTGGTGACACAGGCTAATACGGTGCACAACTGAGCGCTTGCAGGACGTGTTCAACATTGCGCCAAAACGGCCGAACTGGGATCTCAAGAGGGAAACGGAGAAGAAGCTTGCGAGACTGGAGAGAAAGACACAGGAGGCAATCCACACGCTTATCAGTGAGTGCGTGCGTTGAGGTACTTGGACATGATATGACATGGGTGAGCAGGACAACGACTAGCGGCACAAAAAGGGCAATCGGAGGACGTGCTGGGGGCGATGAATGCACAGGAGCGGGCATATGAGGAGGAGGAGGAGGAAGAGGAGGAGTAGCACTGAGTACTGTCTGGACTGTATTTGGCAGGTGTGATCGTATTTAAAGCGATGCGACAGCCATAACTTTAAACTCGCTCTTCGTCCTCCCCAATGGCCTCAGACTCTGATCCCGCTCTCCGTCGAGTCCCCTCTCTTGTATCTTATTGTCAGCGTGGTGAGCAACCCTTGTCCCGCTCTCGCCCCGCCCCCGCCCTCACCCCTTCCAGTCCTTTCAGCTCATGCGGATGGTATGTCCTTTCCTCTCTCCTCCTCCTCGACCTCATCTCCCCAGCAGCCATAACTTGTCTTGGGGATGATGTACGGTACGATGTTATTAAACCCGTGCTCGAATGCTGCTCCGCAGATACCTTGCTCCGCTTGGAGCAATCCTCTCCAGTCAGTCCATCCCCTCATTACAGCCTCCTCTCTCATCCTTGATGCAGTATCTCGAACAAGACACCTCAGGCACGCCGCCCTTCAGCGCCAAATTCGTTTCCTTTCGCCTCTGACTCAACATCACCAGATCTCTGGGAACGTCTCTGCTTCAAGTCCTATCCCTTACTTGCCGAACAACTCGCACGAAGTGTCGACGAACAACCTGAATCCTGGCGCGATCAGTATTTTGTACGTCCCCGTCTCATATAGGTCCGGAACGCCATTTCACACGCCCGTACACAGCTTCTTCGCGAGGCCGAGGCCCATCGACTTGAAGAGGTCGCATCAAGGCTCAGAAACCAGCGCATGGAGGCAGATGAACGAAAGAGAGAACGAGAGGTCAAACTGACCGACAGATTACCTCCCCCTAAGCGCGCGCGTACTGCATGTAAGCGTTGCCTTCTCCTGGTTTTGCCCGACTGACACGCTTTCCAGGGAGAACGACTAACCAGCCACAGTCTCTGTTTCAGAAAACGAAGAACGAAGCGACTAAACTTCGAAGGTCCATGTATACTCACCGGTTAGCCCCCCAAATACCCGACACCAAGATACACCGCCCCACCACTGCAAGTCCACTGGTGGCTCCGTCGACAAAGCCTGTCAATAGTCGGATAACTGTCAAAACCGTTTCCGTCAGTCGCCCCTCGGCTTCGATGCCACAAACGACACCCCGTCGTCCTGTTCAATCCACGAACCCGGCAGATCCCAAGGACCCTCTTTCACCACCGCAACTGCCATCGCATGCTCACCCCCCATCACAAGCCACGGAGCCTCGTCCCTCCAAGCCACCGATACAAAAGAGGGATCCCATGGCATCGTTGTTCATGCCAAAGCACCGGACCCTCTCACAGCTCCCCTCTCAAGCGGGGAATAATGATCGCAGCCTACCTGCTCGGTGACACGATCTCGTGTGATGTTATTATTGAACACGCCTTGGATTTACCACCGTACTACTGGCGGTGTCATAATGTACATCTATCGTCAAGGAGTAAGCGTTTAGATTTTGTTCTCGTATCCTATGTAGCATCAAAGATTCATGCATCGCTAGCTACGATATCCCCCCCTTTTTTTCGTATTATTATGATTGTGTTGAGAGGCAAGAAGACTTCTAAGTTCTAGGTCGTTACATATAGAGTATACATGTTGGTTAAACTTATTCTACGATCGTCAACTGACGTTCCAAGTGTTGTGTAGGCCAACAGTGTCATCTGCCCCATTCGCGACCGCATTCGAATTAGTCACAGGCTGCCTGTCGTTATCATTCAAGTCATTCGCGCCTTTGGCTTCCACAGCTTTGCGGCCAGTTGGAATCGTCCTGTTCTTCACATTGTCAGCTCTCAGCGACTCGATATAGGCCAAGTATCTTTCATCGACACCCCCTGTAACGTATTCGCCCGTAAAGACCGAACAGTCAAAGGTTTCGATTGACGGATTCAATTGGCGGACAGAGGCGATCAAGTCTGGGAGCTTCTGAAAGATGACAAGATCTGCGCCGATTGCCTCTGCGATTTCTTCGGTCGTCCGATCATATGCGACGAGTTCTGAGCGCGAGGGCATGTCGATGCCGTATACGTTGGAATACCTGCGCAGTAGATCAAAAAAGGGGACAATTAGAGAAATAGTGAGACCTACCGAATTGGGGGAGCACAACTCGCGACGATGACTTTCTTTGCTCCGACGTCCTTTGCCATCTGGATAATTTCCTTGGAGGTTGTGCCTCGCACGATTGAATCTGAAAGAGGCATGCGATCATCGTACGGCATGGCTCCCAGGATAGTCAGACGTACCGTCAACCAGTAGGACAATTTTGTCGGCGAACTCGAGAGCCATAGCGTTAAGCTTCTTCCTCACATTCTTCCTCCTGGATATCGTCAGTATGGGCAATTCGGTAAAAGATTAGGAGCGTGCCTCATTTGTTGTCCCGGCATAATGAAAGTTCTGCCAACATACCGGTTTTTGATGAATCCCTCCCGGTAAGGAAGTTGAAGCTTCTGAGCCAAGTTCAAGGCGGCGACACGCGACGTATCAGGTACCTAACATTGTGGTCATATGGCAAATCAGGTCACTGAAAGGGACAGGATCGCGAACTGACCGGAATGACAACATCTACGGTGATGTTCTTCTCTAACAAAACCTTGCTTACTTCTTCCGCAAGTGCATCACCCATGGCCATCCGGCTCCGGTAGACGCTCACGCCATCCAATACGGAATCGGGTCGGGCAAAATAAACGTATTCAAAGATATCGGGTGCGAACGTTGCCGGTTCAGCCACAACGCGCCTCGAAATCCCGGAGCGAGTGATAATAATAGCTTCACCTATGAGGATATTAGTATCGCTGGACAACAGTGGGGGATTCACAAAATGTACCAGGTTTGACATCCTGCCAGTCACTGAAGCCACCAGCATCGGCCACGATGCTCTCGCTCGCGAATAGCCAATCCTTGCCAGTAGCGGCTTTCCGAGATGCCATCCCAACAGGTCTGATCCCATTCGGGTCCCTGAACGCGATGATTCCGAACCCTGCAATCATCGCGACACAAGCATATGCTCCCTTGCACTGTTTCATCAAGCCTCCGGTAGCAGTGAAAATGTCTTCCTCATTTATCCGAAATTTGCCGGTTTGTTGAAGATTGTCGGCAAAGATGTTCAAGAGCAGTTCGGAATCGGACGAGGTGTTGATGTGCCGATGTGCCGTGGCATCCATGTATTGCAGTAAAGTTGTACTGTCGATAAGATTTCCATTCTGTGAGACAACGTTGCGTGAAAATGCGTCTCTGGCGATCTTCGTAAAAGTGGACATACATGTGCAAGTACGATACCATAGGGTGAATTAACGTAGAAAGGTTGAGCTTCGGCGTTGTTGGAGCTGCCAGCTGTTGGGTATCGAACTTGGGGGACATCGAGGATTAGATGTGAACTGCTGCTTGTCGGAGAGTCTTACCATGTCCGACTCCCATCCCGCCGATGAGCCTTCCAAGAGCCTTGTCATCGAAAACATCCCGGACCATTCCGTTCGCTTTGCATTGGTAGAGACGGCCTTTAGGACCGCAGGTGACGATGCCACATGCGTCCTGACCACGATGCTGCAATAAAGAAAGACCCTCGCAGATCTCCGCAGCCGCATCGATGGTGGGGTCGTGCAACAGTAGACCTAATATGCCACACACTAGAGACCAATCAATTTGTGAAGGTAATCAGTTGGAATGAGACGCACTGGCACAGGTGTGTGGGTGAGGTGGAAGGGAGAGACGAACGTGTGGATGGAAGGTGTGCTATTGGTTGCCTTACACCGGGACTAGCATCTTTTTCTCGTCACTGGTGGTCCACTGCAGGGAAACCACCCCGGGTACGACCATTCGTTCCCGATATAGTATCAGTCTTCCACTTCTTGCCAAGGGTTTATAAAGCCTTAGAATTCATATAGCTGGAAATCCAACTATTCTCTGGGGAATATATATATGGAATATGTTCTCCAATATTGTGCTCAAACAACCTTTTCCGAGGACGAGTCACATCAAACGTTATTGATACCGACATCCTGCTCACACAACACACTGGTTTCGGTGCAATACGCGGTTGAACGCGGGTTGTATTCTTCGATACTACGATAGGGATATATGGGTTATATCTATGTCGTTGGCGTGATGGGCTGCTGCCCGGGTAGTAGGTTATGGATGTGCTGGCTCTCTGCTACAGAACAGAAAGAAGAGGCAAAAAATCGTGTGTTCTACAGGCGTGATGTTGCAAGAATGAGCGGAAGGATGAACTTCCGATGCCAGGTGGAATAATTACAAAGGTGCCAACTTGGGGCACGAATGGTGGAAGGCAATCAGACGACAAGCTTCTTGGGCTTCTCCCACGTGTAGTTCGGGTTACCAAAATGACCGTAGGACGCAGTGCGAAGGTAGACAGGCTTCTGGAGTTCAAGCTCACGGACTGTGCGTAGTGTTACAAGAGCGAACAACTAGAGAAGACGTCAAACTCACCCATGACTCCAGGTCGGAGATCCCAGTTCTTGCGGATAATCGCAACAAGCTCGTCGTTCGACTTCTTGCCAGTACCATAAGTGTCGACATAGATGGACAAGGGCTCAGCAACACCAATAGCGTATGAGAGCTGTACGAGAACACGGCGAGCAAGACCAGCAGCAACGAGGGACTTGGCTAGAATGGTCATCAGTACGTAACTCATTCAAAGCGGCAAACTGCTGTACCAATCCAGCGAGCCGTGTAAGCAGCCGAGCGGTCGACCTTCGAAAAGTCTTTGCCAGAGAAGGCACCACCACCGTGTGCTCCCCAACCACCGTACGTGTCAACAATAATTTTGCGGCCAGTCAAACCAGCATCACCCTGGGGACCACCAATAACGAAACGGCCCGAGGGTTGAATCTGACGCATTTGTAAATACCAAGATACTGCGAGTAAGGAGCAACGCATACGTGGTAGATGGTACTGTCGTCAAGGAGGTTGGCGGGAATAACCCCCTTGATAATTTTTTGCAGAATTTCCTTCCGGAGCTCCTCCGTCGAGATCTCCTCGGCATGTTGCGTCGAGATGACAATGGTGTCGACCCGAAGAGGGATCATGGCACCGCTATCGTTCTTGTACTCGATGGTGACTTGTGTCTTGGAGTCAGGTCGCAACCAGGGCAGTAGTCCAGAGCGACGAGCAGCAGCCATTGCTGCATTGAGCTTGTGGGCAAGCACAATCGTCAAGGGCATATACTCCTCAGTCTCATCGGTAGCATAGCCGAACATGATGCCCTGATCACCGGCACCATGGTCCTCCAGGGAGCCATGATCAAGACCTTGGGCAATATCAGGTGACTGCTGTTCGATCGCAACGAGAATGTTGCACGTCTTGTAGTCAAAGCCTTTGGACGAGTCATCGTAGCCAATTTGCTTGATCGTGTTGCGGATGACCTTCTGGTAGTCAAGCTGGGCCTTGGTAGTGATCTCACCAAAGACCATGATCATGCCGGTCTTGGAGGCCGTCTCACAGGCGACCTTCGACAAGGGATCTTGTGCGAGACAGGCATCAAGCTAATCAACCGAATAAGAAGGCTTTTCAGGTTGTATGGTGTGGAGCACTCACGATAGCATCAGAGACCTGGTCGCAGATCTTGTCTGAGGAACGTCAGGAGTGGATTGTCCAAAAGGCGCGCAAGACGAACCTGGGTGGCCTTCACCAACAGACTCGGATGTGAAGAGGAAGTGCCCTGGGGCAAGGGACGGGCGTGCGCTACCGTTGAGGGACATTATGAGCGGTGGAGGGAAGAGAAAAACAAGGACGGTGGTGTTCAAAATGTTTCCAGATTGGCAATTAAAAGGACTCGCTTGCTTATTTAATCACGCCATCACGCCATTAATGCTGCTGCATGGGGATATCAGGGGACATCAACCGCGTACCACCGCGATTACATTCTTTGTCCATGATGTGTACACCCAAACTTGAGATTACAACAATCCAACCCCGAGGGGATCTGTATTACTCATCGGTCGTTTCTTCTCCTGGTCAATTTTCCTCTCACCGCTCGACCGCGTGGGAGGACCTGTCCCCACAGTCGTGTTTCGTTCATGTGGCGAACGTGTAACCATTAGGTCTGCCGTGAGTGCTCCTGAGTCCACCACATCTCGGGCGGAGGTCAACTGTCTAGGGGAGCGCGGGCGCGCAGTGCTCCAGGGATTGTCGGTCGGTAATGCCGGTATAGGCCTCTTCTGCGGCTTCACGCTGTCCCAAGGGTTATACGATGATCCGGAGATGGTTGACAGAGATTGCCCAGCGTCAACGTCGCGAGGCTGGAGCTCAGATGTCTTTCCGACATTTTCCTCATCTCCAAACCCTCCCGAGGGAACTTTTGAATCCTTCGTAACACCATCATATGCTTCTTGCACGGCTGAGAATGCTGCGGTGGCATTCGACGACAATTTTCCCCAAACGGACTTCACTCCGCTGCTAGAGAAGAAATCTGTGGGATTTGGGTTTCGCGCGCGACCCTGTGGCAACGCATTGCTACCAGATGGGGTCGGTTGTGCCGGAGGCCAAGAGGCCTTTGGGTTCGTCGAAGCCCCCACGCTTGTGAAACCTTCGGCAACTTTCTGGGGAAGGTCAGGTAAGGACGCCCACAACCCCTGGAAACTGGAAGACAAGCCCTCGGTAGCGGTGGATCTGGAGGGTGACAATGAAGGAGAGGGGGATGGCATGATCGAGGGGGAATCGAAAGCAAAATTCGGTGGGAGTGGGGTTTCTCCACGCGAGCTTGTAGCATCGTCGTCGAGACCCTCGACAGAAGCGGGAGACTCAAACTCGTCCTTGACTTGTGAGATAACGACTCTCCCATTCATTTCCTCGTCCGTGCGACCATAAAGCTCGTACCAAAAACGAACGTCCTTGGGATTGGGAAACAGCACTCCCATGTCCGCTTTGCCATCTCTACGCGCTGGATCATCCAATGAACTGTCATACAAGGGGTTCTTGTGCCTTTCCGCTTGTGGTAACGAGTTCAGGAAGTCCCAGAGGCTTGTGGTGCGTTCCGACGGGACCATCCCATCTTCTCCACACCTGCGTTGCCGCTCGCAGTTGTATAAAAACGTTCCAAATTGGCAGGAATAAAGATGATAGTGGATCGTACGTAGGAAGCACTCATTGAATTCAAATCGTTCAGGAAACTGCCGCAGCAGTTGACGGACGCATTCGAGGAATTGATGGAAAGCAGGACTCGTCTCCTTGATGTGATGTTGGGACGCGAAGCGGCTTTGAACCGAAGCGAGAAAGGCTTGGGCAGCATCAGCACCACCATTGCCATTCGCTGTGTCCGCCAAGGACGTGAAAAACTTTTCGGATGATAGATGACCGCATCGATCCAGGAATCGGTGTCCAAAAGATATCCAATCCTTTTCGACGAGTATCTGAAAGCCACGCATCGTGCGATAGTGTGGGTCCAAGCAGAGTTGAGCGAGAGCAGATAGTTGAGAGGTCCGATCCCATCCGTCCGAGCAGTGGATCAGAACATGAGACGAGTTGATATGTATATTTCGGACGATGAGAGCCACGGCTTCCATTATATTAGACATATGACGGAGCCAACCGGATCGGCGCAGCGCTTGGCGGTCCAAGATAGCAAGTTGTTGCGCTTCTCCAGGGAGATATCCGCTTGCACTAGCAGCCACGGTATCTGCTTCGCGAAGAGCATCTACAACTTTGCCTAGCGATTCGCGCATTGCGTGGATATGGTCGATGCCAGAATAGGTCTTCTTTGCGTCCTTGTAATATTCCATATTTTCTGTGCCAGCACCTCTGGCGGTGTTTGCAACGGCATTAGCTGTTGGGCGAGCATCTACAATCAGGTTTGTGGTAGTTGCACCATAAACCGAGCCGCTTGACGATCGGGATTCCGGTGAATGATGGGTTTGAAAGATAGCCTCTACGAGTTTTTCATCCTGGACAGAGCGGTTCTGTTTAATTCCGACCATAGGTTGACTCGAGCGAGTTATGCTAGCCTGTGCGCGTAACGTGAGGAATCTTGTCTCATGAATAGAACAAGGGTCATTACATAGTTCGCCCAGTGCAAATAAGTGAGAGTGGGGATTCTACATTTGCTCCTGTGTTTTGATGCATACTGAAGCGTAGAATCACTTATCCGTGTCGGGATAACCAAACGGGACGGGTAAGTTGGGCTAAACTAAACACACGATCAAATATTGTCTCTAGCTAAACAGAAGAAGGCTTTACCTCGTAATCCTTGTTAATGTCTGTAAAGCGCCAGGTCTTCGTTCGGGTACCAACACCCATCCGTCCAAACTCATCCCGCGGAGAGTATACTGACCATCCTCCAACAGAGTCCAGGGGTGGGTTTGGGGAATAGAAAAATGCATAGAGCTGATTGACAGAGGCTATTGGCTTGTTGGTTACAGCACTTGCTGGGGAACGAGTGTAACCTACTGCACACCGTCAACTCTTTGACGCTTTCGAATACGTCGATAGCATCGCGGTCACTCCCAAAGGATATGGAAAACGTCTCGAACGTCCTTGTATGAAAAGTAATCGGACTGCGCCCATGCAAAGTGTGCGGGAGCTGCATGACGAGCGAAATCAATGGATATGGAACCTGGAATTGGTCTCAGCATAGAGATGAACGGTAAGATGAAAGGGAACTCGCCCACATCTCTTCTTTATCTGGGTCTTCATAACGAAATATCAGGTGGTGTGCTGTCAGGTGCAGGGAGCCGTACTGGACGCTCCCTGATTTACCGCAGAGAACTTTCTCAACCTATGGATTTGCAAGCTTAGCTATAGATACCTGCAATGGCCCTGATTCTGCACACTTGCCTTGGAGACGCGAATCGCGTCCATGCTGACAACGATGGGTGCTCAGGACCAGCTGAGGTGCCGATGGGCCAGTCAGTGCATCTTAGACGGGATGGATGTTTGTCGATGTTTGTATGCCACTACCCAAACTTGAAGGCAAATGCACACAACAAGTAGTACATCGACCAAGTGATACCGAGAAGGAAGTGGCTAATGTCACCCAAAGACCCAGAGCTCGCTCACTGCATCCAGTCCAGCCTGTACGGCAGTTTCGACATCCTCATCCTCAGCAAGCGGGAATGGACCTTTAACAAGCTCCATCGCCAGTGCGGGTTCCTTTTTGATCTGACGCTTCGTCTCTGTTTCAATGAGCTGCCGCAATATCAGGCACTTACTCAGCAAAAATGCCGACACGATATGCTCCAGAAACTCACCGTCCCATACGTATGGTCCAGGAAATCTTCCACGGAGTAACCTGGCTTTGTGAACGCCTCTTCAAATATCCGTGCCAACGTAGACACTGCAGAATCATAGTGCTGTTTATGCGAATAAAGCTCCCACAACGACGAATCAATCGCATTTGTGACGTTGGGGTTAGCTTCATCCGGCAGGAAAGGGTCTATGTAACTTGTCAGGAAACTGTTCCACAAAAGCATGCTCGACTTGCCGATAAAGGGACCATCCACATCTTGTGTCCGATGGATCATTCCCATGAGGGCAGGATGTCGCTTGAGAAGGTTATAAGTCAATGGTATAATCATGATGATTGCAGCAGGTGGTGCAGCGAGAGAAAGCCTGGACAATCTTTTGACAAATGACGCAAGAAGTGACGCCGGCAGATGACTGAAACCAAATCAGCATTAAGTTCATGGATTCAAAGAGTGGTAGCAAGACTCACGTTGAGCTCAAAAAGAGCTCGGTTAATCGGAAGAACCTTGCGCGGTGTTTGAGGTGAAGAACGTCTCTGTCGAAGAAGGCGTAAAGTCGGGTATAAAACGAAGGGTAATCTCTGGAGACCATGGGTCAAATAAACGTTGGAGATGACAAGTAACTACTTACAAGTTGTAATCTTTGATCAAGGTGAACAAGGCGTTAAGCGCCAAAAGGCCCACAGTTCCCCCTGCTGAAATATGAACATGCACATTTCAACCTGTGACCCTACTTACCAACGTCAACGCATGCGCTTATCCAGTCCATTACCAGGATAGGCCTAGTCAAGTGTGGAAGCACGCCTCTATGGATAATATTGAGAGCTCGTGTCATAAATACGCGGTTGGCACTAGTCGATATAGACGAAAGGTGAGGTAAAAAGGTGAGCCATGTTCGCGTGAATACAGCGCGGTGAGCTTGCAACGAGTGGAGAGATTGGTGAAAGGTCAGCTGGTGAGTCCTGCCTTGCACACCCACAACCTTTTTCATGTGTTTGGCATTTGGTTCTTCGTCGAAAAACTTTCTCCAATCATTTTGCTCGTCTTCGTCTTCTACATCACGTAGCTCCTCGTCTTCCCCATCAACCTCATCTGGTTTCCCGTTCTTGGGTTTCGGAGGCTTCTTTCCGAGCTCTTCTACCCACCACGCATTCAGCTCCGAAGGATCGGTTGGAAATGTGGTCAACTTTTCCATGATGGACAACAGATTTCCGAGTAGATTGGGATGGTCAGTGGACGAGTATTTTGAAAGTGTGAAGCTAGCGAGGGGTTATAAATTATAGAGAAATTTCGAATCATGAGCCTGAGTGCATACGTCGCCTCCCGGAGGAAACACCACCGGATGTCATCATGAACGGTGAACCAGGTGTCCACAAAGTGCTCTCGTACATCTGGAGCTGTCTTGCCCAAGAAGGACGCGGTTGACCCACGACGGGTAGAGGGAGGACAGAGGAGAAGTGCTTGCGCGATATGCTTGAAATGCGAGAAGTGGAATTGCGGTTGGCTGTCGGGACTCGACTTCGTTAGCGAAATCGAGAGATGCTTTAGCAACGAGAAGAGGATATCCAGAGCAGATTTCTGAAAGAAAGTGAGAGAAAAATAGTATAGGAGAATACCATCTACGTACCCTCAACGTAGCTTCTTCGTCCTGCAGTAAGCCAAGGAGGAGGTTGACATAGGCATCAAGCCGCTCCCATACCCACTTCCGCACAACTTTTGCGGCATCACCTCCCCCAGGTGCGAGTTTATTGCTGGATATGATGACGACGAACACGCGATACAGACTGTAAACCGCTTTTGACGTGTCCCTCGCATCTGACACATTTTGCGCAATGTCCAGGAGATCCGAAAGAGGGTTCAAGGATGCATTATTTGTCACAGCAGTTGTGATCTGAAGCTCGAGGTCCTTGATGGCAGTTTCGTTGCTTCTTGTCTTTCGTCTCTTTGCTGGAGGCGGTAACGAGCTAGCAGGCATGGTGGCCGTACTATTAGTAGTAACTTGTCAGGTCTATATGGGATGTGTCGGACCCAAATATCGCAACACCATAATGAGCAAAACCCCTGACGAGTCTGCATTTAGCACGCCGAACTTCGACGGAACATTGGTATCGGTACTCTAGCGAGTTGTGCTTTGTATACACTGAGTGTATGGCAGCTTGGATGGCAACACAAACTAATTCATCATATGGGTATGGAAATACAGGATGTCTGCATTACTAGTATGAGCTAGTATGAACAACATGAACAATCCCGAAGTACGCATCCACAGGAGTTGAAAGGTCAAAAATGCGCGCAGTGACTCTTAGGCAATGCACAAACTGTAAGCCGATCTGAAAGGTAGAAACATGTGAATCGGCAGGGAATAGGGGCATAACAGCACGTACGTCTTGAGAACGGCAGCTCCAGATGTCGCCTCCGTCCCGGCCTGCGCAGTCACGAGGTACTCAGAAGAGCCGAGATACCCAGCACTGATCAGGTACTATGTAATTCGAGCACCAAAAGTCAGATAAAAATGTGTGGTATGAGGAACCCTTACGGTGAAAAATTCGTAGATGTCAGCGTTGAAGGACCTTATGTTACCATTAACGGGAAGGAACGAGTAAGCCTGATTGTATCCGTTGGAGCCACGATACAAGTCCCTGTGATACAATACGACTTTTTGAGTTTACTACGGGAGCCGTCTCAGAAAGTGACTAACCAAGTGTGACCAGCGATGTGGAGGTTCGTCGCGATAGGGACTGCTTCGCCGTTGTAATCATAGTTGTAAGAGATCGGCCCCGCGTTGAAATTACCGAGCCAGACCATGACCTGGTTCACGTTGGAACCGCCAGGATAGTAAGCAGTGAAGAAATCATAGGCAACATCGGCCACGACTGTCCCATTGGTTGTCTACGACCAACACCATTCCGTCTACAACATTGAACTCAGGGAGAAGATACAAAAGACGATGTGCGACGGGGAACGCACTTGCATGGTGGAAATCGCACTGAGCTGTTGGTTGATCCCAGTGTTGAGCTGAATGTTGGAGAAACTCTTGACGCCAGTGCCACCGGTCCACTCCCAGTTTGTAGACCATGCCGCGGTGTCTCCATTGACGTACTTGAGTGACGAGCACTGCCAACCGGAGGTTGCATCAGACATGCCCCAAAGATTGAGCAATAGGGAGTACGATCCAGATGTGATTGTATCCCACTGCCCGCAGGCTTGGGTGGCCCGACGTTCAAGAGGGGATGCAGAAACGAGCGGAAGCAGGAGCAGTGCGGACCAAGAAATCATCGGGACGAATATCGTGTCATGAAGGATAGAGATCGAGCTGCTTAAGTATCTCGACAACATGTGGTTCGTAGATGGAGTTTGTCGGAGGTAATGGCCGTATGCCGCGATCCGGATCATGGTTCGTGGGCAATCAGCCACCTAGATATCGGGGATCCAGATTGTCGCTCATGGACCATCGAGGAGTCGATTCTGCGTATGAAAGGGCCAGCTTTGGGGAGATATGAAACAGATGGTGTCAGAAGCTCATTGTAAAACCATGTCATGGTGACGACAGACCTCGGGAAAGCCTCGTCCCTGTCAGTAGGGAAATTTCGTCAGTCAAAGGCATAAAATGTCTGTCACTGCCGTCTAATCATCAGTTATAACGTCGTTAAGTGATGGCGTGAAGAAGCTACCGCAGCAACATCGTTGAACCCTTACGTAGGGGAAAGACATGCAGCAGGACGTTTGAGCGGCCCAGAAACACCGTAAACATGACAATGTTCCTGCGATCGCACCTCGATCTTCTCTTCGGTAGATTGACAGAACATACCAGTTGACACATACCACCAGGTACTCCTGGAATTGCGCCACCCACTGGTATGAGGTTATCACTGTGCAGTCCACGAACACACGACCCGAAGCATGATACATACGCATATAAAGAAAAAAATAGAGGAGCAACTGAGTCCGAATAGTAAGTGAGCTGGCAATGAGTGTACGAACGTTCTAAACGTGCCTTTTTACTGAACCGCGGCCGGCCTTCACACACTAGATCCGAGTAAGTAAAACTGGTCTGAATGCGCCTTTTCACCGAACTGCGGCCATCACGGCCATCAAGTACTGGGTCCGAGCGAGTGAATCGGAGCCGATAATGAGTTGACGGGCGTTCTCGACGCGCCTTGTTGCCGCATCACGGCTATCACGACCTTCAGTACCTCTATCCTGAGGCGCTTTTCAGACTCCTTGAAATTGGGCTCGATCGTCGAGTGTATTCGTGTTATGTGTCCCAAGCTAGACTCAGGCTGTTCCCGTTGGCTCGCCCGCGCCTTCTCAGTCCTGATTCTTTCTGGTCATACATATTCCCCGACCGCGTCTCCTCTGTTTTTGCCTTGGTCCTTATGACGTTCGCTAAGCCTTTCGTTTCTGCACGTCAGAATGTGTGCGATCACATTCATTCATCTGGTACCCACCACACTTATTAGGCAGTCAGTGGGGCCCCGCTTGTGGCCTGTGATCAACGGTGGTATGAGCCCGACCACTCTAGCGACGCTGTTACTTAGACCGATTGCACAATTGCTTTTGGTCGATATCGTAATTAGTGATGGACTTGTCATATACACGGACGTAGTGTTTGCGGTCGAATTGCTCGCTTCTGCGGTTTGCTATGAGGTAGATGACGATTTGAACAAAGCCAGCAACCATACCAACTTTACTTCGGAACATAGAAAAGGTCTTGTTTGCATTGGGGTTCACTGCGAAAACCTGCTGATGCTTTACGCCTACCTGCATTTTTTTTTCACGGGCAACACCCACCATCCCCTTTTGACAATGGCTGCAAAGCGAGTTAGTCGCATACCGTGTTGTGCCAGTGCTACGACTTACCCTATCTAGGCGCAATAGAACCACATCGTGCTGTCATGCACAGTATACCAGAACGTCATCGGCATTGCAGCAACATTGGACACAGGCATGTATCCAATGTCAATCCACATCACCTTTCGCATGTTGCAGCAAAAAAAGGACCGAGTACTGAATACTGAGTGACGGCCTAGCTAAGATGGATCGAGTTAGTATCCAACCATCTATGATATTTGTTGCGTGCACATGATTTCCACTTACGCTAGGTATATTTCAGTGACGGGTCAGTGCAGGAAGATGTTGTTGACTCACAACTCAAAGATAAGCGTATTGCCAGTAGTTGCACTTACACGGCCAACACATTTAATGGCGCTATGAAGGAGCATAGGTGAGTCCATAGTTCAAGTTCCGTTTTACATCTTTTACGTTGTCTTGTTCATGCCCACCAAGATGGTGGAATTCTGGGCCACAGGATCAGCCAAGACGAAAATGGTATTATGGAAATGCATGGCAAAGGAACACCAGGTCTAGTCCAAACCGGTTAATTGCTGAAAGGGGCAGGCAGAATGAGAGTTTGAACGGAGTATAGTTGTCAACCTTCCGGACGGGAGTTTCGGGATAGTGTACTCATCTTGCCCGGCGAACAAAGACGATGATAGTGCATTGAACGTCAGGTCTGCCTTTTAATTGAGGCATCCCTGTTTCCTCGTCGACTAAGCGCTCGTTTGAACTCTAAGCCTGTGGAGATCAGGTTCCCCGGAGTTCGGTTTGGGAGGTGCAACAGGCCTCATGCCAAGTTACTCATTGACCACAGTGACATGGACTCGGTTCAGTACAGCGGTGCGGGTTTCTTCACAAGCCCGGCTTATTACTTGCACGTTTAGTGCCAGGAGAATGAGAGCGGTAAGATCTAGAGATGCATGACAACCCATTATCTCCCTGGGGTAGGCAGAACTGGCATGGACACGAAGAGAGCGTGGTCGTGCGGGCCGAGTGCGATGTGTACACCAGGGCAACTCGTCAAGTGTTGAAGGCTGTAAGCGACGGTCACAGTTTCTTCGACTCAGTCATGCTCTTCCACGGCCAAAAGGCGCTCGCCTTGGCTCAACGACGCGCCGACCTTGCCTTTAAAGCAAAGTCATGGAATATGTGCACATTCCATTCGTCACAACGGTGTCGCAAGCAATATCTGGATGCCGGTCAGAAGGTATGGGTAACATGTTCTGGTGATGGTAATAACGACCCAATCATCTGCCCTAGACCTTCAACGAAGTTGCACTGAACGAGTATGCAAGCGATAAACTCGTCCTGGTTGATTTCTACGCCGAGTTCGTAACTGCATGCTCTCGCGTTCCCAGATCTGACTGTGTCTGGCATTCAGCTGGTGCGGACCATGCAAGATGATCTCGCCCATACTGGAGAAGCTTACTGAAGACTCTAATATCAAGACTGGGAGCGGACGTTCTCTTGACTTGGTCACCGTCGACACGGACAAGGAATTTGAGCTCGCCCAAAAGTATCGAGTCAGTCCCCCGCTTTGCTTTCACGCTTCACGATCGAATAAGTCTTGTAGATACGGTCACTACCGACGGTAATGGCCTTCAAGGACGGAAAACCGGTTAACCATTTCATTGGTGCACTCAGTGAGGGAGATGTCAGGAAGTTCCTACAACAACTGTAGACGGGCCTCGTTTTTCTGATCCTGCCGCCGAGTAGCTTTTTACACGCAAACACGTACGTCTTCCGGACGTTTCGGTACCGTAAAACGTTGAAAAAAAATCGAGCGTCGAATCTAGCTTGATGGATAACACAACACAGCGAGGACTCTCCGAAAACGCGGCCACTGGGTGTAGTAGACCAATGGTATAGGAATCATCACTCCAAGGGATCTCCACGGTTGTGTGTCGACGTACGAGTTCAAGGAGGACATGCTCGGTCAAGGGAAATTATTGTATGCTACAGCAGTTGGGCCCACGGGAGCCTGGAGGGGCATAAGGGTCTTCGGCTTTTTGGACTGGGCCCCATACGGATGGAACCTGACGTGGGGTGAGAGACTATCAAGTTTGAGGGAAAAAAACGGAGGTGGTACGGACGAGGTGGTCTTCGGTGGTTTTACAATGTCTAATTAAACTGTAGATGCGGGTGGGTGAGGATAGTGTGTCTAGAGGTAGATGCCATGACGGACCTTGCACTTGCTTCACTTACGCGGATTCGCGGCCTTGCCAAATCTTCGCGTAGGCGCTGGTTATGCTCCAACAGACGACGATACCGCAGCTCGGACATGGACTGTCTGCCGCCTCGGCTGCTCATGTTGACTCGAGGGGGTATGGGAAACACAAGAACTATGAAATACGTGTGAGAGAGGATGCGCTGAGTCTTTTGGCGACTGACTTGACACCGTCCAGTGTCAGGCGACACGAGTGTAGAAAAGATCAAGATATGCACGGACAATGGTATTCGATGAGGGATATGTCGGAGGAGCGATGACAGTGGTGGCAGCGAAACAAGCCGTGCACGACTAAATTTCCAAGTTGGACTACACCGGTACCTGTGATGAGCTCCCTAGCCCTGACGGACCCTTTCAGACCCTTTTCACACGTTGACATTCATTTAATTCGACCAACCGAACACAGCGGACGAGACGGCTCATAAAACATTACGTGTCACAGCTAAGACTATGGTGTAACAGGTTGTACGATGATGGAACAAGGAACGTCCGTGATCAATATTTTTCAAGGATACCACGAAGAAGGTTTTCCTTGGCCTTTGCATGGTCTTCGGCACCGAGATGCTTCGCCTTCTTGTCTAGACTGGCTATCAGTCGTTCGGCATCGACCGGCATTTGGTCGGTACAGCGGCGAAGACGTTGGACTGGGACACAGTGGTGTCAGATGCAGGCACGGGTCAAGGGCAGTCACGGTGTACCGTGCTCGTGCATGTTTGTCTTGAACGTCTGGAAGAGAAGGTCACTTTGGCAGACGAGGTCGTCAAGGGTGGACAACAGAACGGCGAGGGAATGCTGTACGTGAAGGCAAAGTCAAGAGAGCAAGCAAAGGACACGGTAAACACGCCTTCGTGTCGTCATAGACGGCCTGGGCGGTGTTCATGTCGCGGCGGGCAGCGCTTTCGAAGCGGAGAGTGGCATCGTCAAGGAGGGCGAGGGCGTGAGTACGCCTTGGGAAGATGTCGTTGTGGATGGCGTCGTGGAGTTGCTTGGTGTGCTGTAAGACGGGAATTAATGCGTGTCTGGCATACTCCTTTCCCTGGCGGTGATGGGCGGTGAATGCGGGTCCGAGACGGTCGACGAGACCGGTCTTGTCGACGGGGGCGAGGTCGTCGTCGCTGCAGGGGTGGGCTGTTAGCGGCGTGTGAAGATGAAAAAGACGGGGCTACTCGTCGAGGAGGGCGATCCAGGAGGTATGCTCGTCCCAGTCATCGTCGTGATCATCGTCGGGCATAGTCGTCGCCGTCGTAGTCGTCGCCACCGACGTGGTTGTGGTGATGGAACAGGGGGTGATTAAAACTCCGACAGCGATATTCCCATGGCACTCCGGTCTACCCGCACTCGGCCACCTCCACCTCCTCCTCGACCTCTTCGTCGTCCTCGCCGCTCTCGTCGTCGTTCTCTCCTTTCTGCGCACGCACACAATGAGCGCTCGTCCCCACAAACAGTCAATGTCCGAACTCAAGCTTCGCCGTCTCACAGAGCACAACCAGCGCCTCCGTGAGGACCTGGCACGACCGCGCATGAGAGTCAGCGAGGCTAGTGCGAGGTACATCTCATTCCCTCCCTTTTCCCTCCTCCCTACTCACCACACGCCGCACAGCTTGATCCGCTACTGCAAAACGACAAAAGACCATCTGGTGCGTCGTACTGCCTATCTTTCTTCCAAGCATCGCCTCATCGCCTCCAAAGGTTCCGTCTGTCTGGGGTCCTGTTGGGAAGGGCGAGGATCCATATGCACCACCACAAACGGGTTGCAATTGCGTTGTGATGTGATGCGTTGTTTTCCTATACCCTCGCCGCACTGTCATACCCCTCCTCTCCCTTTCGGGGCTCTCCCTTTCCCCAGACGCACGCTGTCAATGTGCATTCATCTCTGAGCATCTATACATCGAAACTTTCACGTTCGTTATCACCCTACCATACACCCTCCATCTACCTCAACCTCCAAAATACAGGACGATGTTTCTGGTTTGCTGCATGTACTGTGCTTCCAGCTCCCTCGGTCGTCTCCCATACACTGTCTCTTTTTTTTCTTCTTTTTTTCCCTGGCCGCTCCTCTTTCATCTTTTCGTTTGTCTGTGTCTCCGTCATTCTTGGTTTAGGCAATTATCGCTTGCATACTCTACTTTTATTTGTCTTTATCGTCGACGGGCAAGCCAGTGTGCATCTCTGCAAATGTACGTGTTTGAAGTAACCCCACCTTCCGGCACAAAGTCCGGACCCTGTAGGCTTTGTTTGCCTTGAACTGTATATATTACATGAGGTAATATGCAGCGTGCCAGTCTTGTCCCAGTCTTGTCAGATCTTCCATCCAACCCCTTGCGCTCTCCCCATCATGATCCCCGAGCTGCGACAGCACATACGTGACGCCGTCCGACCTCTCGCCGCAAAATACGGTCTCAGCGTTCTCCCAGAGTTTGCAGACATCGTTGTCATCTCGTGGCTCTTTTTCACCGCTCTGCAAGTCAGTCTCTCCCCTGCTATCAGTAGGGCGGTCTTCCCAGTGTCATATGGCAAGGCCGACAAGAGGACACGTAGAAATTGGTACTTCCATGTGCATCCAGCCCTCATTCCCGTCTCCTGACCTGTCCACAGGAACGTGCATGTCGTTTCACTCGTTCACGCGATTGTCGCCGTCGTGCTTGCTTCACGGTGCCTCCAAGCCAAAAGTCTCGACGAAGACCGCGCCTTCGGGACCTACCCAGATGCTAGTTTCTTACTAGCAATCGCCGTTGGGTAAGTGCTGTCTCACAACGAATGTCACCACATCTCACGGCACGGTCTCGTCAGATATTTCATCTGGGACGCATTCGAGTCAATCGTTCATTTTTCCGAGGCCGGATTTGTGGTCCACGGCAAGTTGTCTGATGCATTCCTCGGTCCTGTGTTTGGCTGACGTGCTTTCCAGGTGTGGCCTGTCTCGTCATTTTCGTGCTTGGGACGGCAAGTGACTGCCTTTGTTGCTCATGCATTGCCTGTAATGATCTCTACAGCGGCCGTTTGTGCACTACTATGTTGTGCGTTTTCTGCTCTGGGAAGTGTACGTGGTCTCTAGCGCGACATGGCACGTTGGTGTACTGATGTGACTATAGGAGCACGATCTTTCTCAATATCAATTGGTACGCTCTGTGCACGTCGAGCTGTGTGTGCAGTGATACTATTTTGAGGCAGGTTTTTGGACAAGATGGACAAGACTGGATCACAACTGCAGCTGGTGAATGGGATTGCGTTGTTGAGCGCCTTTTTCTGCGTTCGACTAGTTTGGGGTGGAAAGATGGTAAGGTGCCTTGCTCTAAACTGGTGAAGGGATACTAAGTGGTGCATAGTCGTATGACTTTTTCGTTACACTGAATGGTGTTTACACCGAACTTCCTCTGTTTTACATTATGGTCTACGGGGCAAGCAACTTGATGCTCCAGGGTCTGAATTGGTTTTGGTGTGTTGATGACGAGTTGGTCATCATGGGGTGATTACTGAATGCCAATGGCGCAGGTTTATGAAAATGATTGGTGCGCTTCGGAAGCGATTCGTGGGCAAGTCAGTCCAGGGCAAGTCAAATGGACATGGCATTCTGAATGGCAATGGGACTGGCAAGACAGACAGCCACCTGGATTGATGATAGAATCATGCATGGATAGCGACAAAGACTGACTGGCGGATGATCTTGTATCATATGCGTATACCAGAATATACCAAGGTGCTAGGAAACAGTGGGAGGAAGACAGAAAGCAGCCTGTACATGGGTTCCGACAGAACGCTCCCAAGCAACAAGATTGGGACGGCGAGCGACTTGAATGCGGGTAGATTCTTTGCTATGGAGGAGGGTGTGGAGGTAAGCAAAAAGGAGGGCATCAAGCGCGGTGGGATTTCTGGGAGAGGTGTCAGAGGGAGGAAGTGAAGAGGGACGCGACCTACTCTGATCCGAGGAACCATTTGTCGGTGGCAAGACGGTCTGAGAGAGCGGCGATGGCTTCGGCATAGCGTGCGTGGACGGAAGCGGGATCGATGTTGGCACCAAAGGGGGGGAAGGGAGAGCTAAAGCCAGTCGATGGGGGAGGAGGGGGACTAAGGACGGTGTCTAGGGCGGGGATCTTTCTCGGGCTGGACTGGAAGAGTGTGGAGAAGATGGGGGGGTCGGGGTGCGAAAGGGACTAGGAAGGAAGGAGATGAGCGACGATGGAGGGGGTGGTGGTCTGTGGAGGACGCACCAGGCCAGCGTGTACGACGCCTTCGAGGAGGGCGACCCAGGCATGGCTCTCGTCTTTGGCGGATTGGTCTCGGTAGCCCTGTAGGGGGCCAGGGGGTTGGTCGAGACGTGCGTCGGCCCAGTCGGGGATGGCGCGTGGGGGGAGGAGACGTGGGGAGAGGTCCGGAAGATGGAGGTTCGGGAGAGAGGCATCGAGAGCGCCTTCGGGGGATATGTCCCAACGGACTGCGATGTGATCGAGACCGCGGAGGGCGAGATATGCCTGCCACTTGAGACACTCGACGTCGGTGCTGAGGAGGGTGGAGGTGTCGTGGGGGGGTGCTATCCAGAGGGTGGGCTGCACGAGGGGGAAGCGGGGGGGGACTGGCACGGGCGGGTATGTGTGCAGCGGGAAGCGCGAAAAGAATGCGGGGAGGTCCATCGGGGTAGTGGTGTAAGTGTGTACCACTACCACTACTACTACTACTACTACATGTCTGCACCC
>JBBPQV010000047.1:0-59321 GCA_038092675.1 Boletus rufocinnamomeus
GCGGTCGTCCGGAATAACCACGCCAGATTCTCATACACGACGAACGTGACACATGTCCCAGGAAGGACGCGAACAAAATTTGTTCCGAGGCCTCGGTAGAAACCTCGAATGCCTTCGCCTTTCCATGTTCGTTTGATGGTGGTGGGGATATCAGGGTATAAATGGGTCGTAGCATTATTCTGTGCAACATGTGAGACACGCCGGACAGGCAAAAGGAGAGATGAACCGACTTGTAGGCGCGAACGAATGACTTGGTACGGGTACGTCATCGCGAGTGCAAACAATTTGCTTCCGCCTGACATGACGGTATAGGCCGTGTTGGACTACGCGTGACGACGCAAGTGAACCAAGGAGCGCGCATCAGGACGGGTTGTACGTACGAGTTTATCATCCTCTGGCGTCATCGTTTTCCCTGCTTTTGCGAGCCGTTTTCGCTTCTGCTCAAAGCCCCACCGCTTCAACTCTTCGTAAGCCATGAACTGTATTGCGCCATTGCTGACCCCGACGAGTGCGAGCGATGTCCCCTTCCATAGACCGCGTATACCCTCTGTGCTGGATATGGACGAGAAGCCGTCTGTAACAGACGCCTCAGGACATATAAGGTAATCAGATCGGGAGGACATACGCCAAAGGCCCCTGTAAGACTTGGGGTCGTCTGCACGCGTAGTGAACATGCGTACTTTGACGACCCATATTGGGTTGGTCATGATAGCAGTCACGGCACCTGTGATGCACGTCAGGACATGTTGGTACGCAGCAAAGGACGGATGGCGAACTTGCTTGAGCAGAACAGAGCAGGTAGGCACCGGGGGACAAGCGAAAGTTTGGGTCGTCCCCCGATGCGCGTTTCTTGAGCATGTTGTAGCTGGCAAGATGTATGATGAGCAACGAGACACGTTCGGGGGCGTGAATTACGGACAAGAGAAAATAGAGACCCCAACTGGAGGCATTGCCGGCAATGTTCGGACCTACGCCACGGTAGAGGCCTCTCCAACCTTGCTCTGCGTGTATGCTTCGGAGAGAGTACCAGATTTGCTTTCCGATACCACCGTGAGGCTTGGAAGTCGACGTTTGGAACTTGACTTTGAGGAGATCGAGGGGGTGCATGCAGAGGACGGCGGCGACGCCTGCACCGAGCCCTGCCGCGGCATGGTCCTGGGAGGGGGTGAGTGTAGAGATGGTGAGTGAGACGGGGCACGCACGAGAGCAGTGGTTGGGAAGAAGCTGGGCGGGTGATGGCTTGTCATCCCGCTCGAAGCAAGTCACAAAGAGCGTGTTACATAATCCACCCCGGCGACTTTTATGACATCCTACGTTAAAGATGTCGCTCCGTCCTCGCTGTGGGTCCTTTTAATAATGCACTCGATCACATGTCTGCCCGGCACTTGTGCACACACGACCCAGACCTGCTGACCGCAACTGGTCCTATTCTAAACACGTTATAAACCCCTCCCTGTGGGATGTTCCATCTCGTCCAGCCCCCCTTCCATCCGCCCACCCTCAGCACCCGCTCAAACGAACCCCACGCGTATCGCTTACGACCTTTACTATAACGCGTGTTCCTTGCCGGTACTTTGTGTGTGTGCTCTCCGTTTCCCGCTCTCACGTCGCTCTTCCACTCGACCATGCGCATCTCGACCCTCTCCTGCTCGTTGCTCTCCCTCGCCGCGTGCGTCAGCGCCGCATCGCTCCAGCCTCTCCTCGGCCATCGAGTGCCAGCCGTCTCCGCCGCCTCGATCGGACAAGACGTTGAGAGGCGGCAGATCAGTGTCGGAACCCAGCCCACCGTGCCCTCCCAATGCACCTCCATCTGCAACCCAGTCAACAACGAAGTCAGCTTGGTGAGTACCAGTACTCTCCCGAGTCTCCCCGGTCCTTGTTCCCCATGTCGGAGTTACAATCCCTGCGCTCCTTCCCTCCAGTCGATCCCCCCCCGGTCCGAAAACTGCCGCTGATCTTTTTTTGCGTCCTAGGGATGCCCTGTCACGGCATGCTGCACGACCACTTTTGAGACCTCATACTACAACTGTCTCGAATGCGTCGGTATGGCGCTCAACGCGACCAATTACGCGACAGCCCAAAATGATCTCAATCGTACGCTCGACGTCCATCCAAGACTACACCACCAACTGACATTGTGTTTCTCGTTATCCAGTGCTTTACCTGACCTGCGTGGACATGGGCTTTGTCCTGCCACGGCTCGAGCTACCCGGCCAGACAGCCAGTAATTCGACCTCGAGCGCCGGTGCTACCGCTCCGTCGACGGGGTCTGGTGCCATGCCTTCCGCATCTGCGGTAGCCCCGTTCTCAACGGCAGCAAGCAGCGTTGCGCCCTCCAGTTCGGCCACGTCCGCCACGGGAGCAGCAGTCAGCGCCAAGTGGCGTGGTGTACGACCGGAGGCGTTGGTCGGAGCAGCAGTGTTCCTCGGGTTCGTTCAGCTATGGTAGGTGAACGGGGGGGAGCAGACAAGTGTGTTGATAGGTGGCACCTTTGACCATCGGACTCGTCCCATAACGACTCTCTAGCACTAGCATACGCCCTCGCTTTATTATCTCGGACTCTACACGAGGACTTTTGGATATATGGGGCCATTCGAATTCAACCGTACGGTTGGGTTCGGAGGCATTCGAGAACATGTACAGTCCAGCAGTTCACGAGGTATATATGACACTACGAAGAAACACCAGACTCATAGAAGCAATCCACGTACAGAGGGTAATTAACAGCCTTTTATACGATCGTTCACAGTAACCCAGTTCTTACAACCAATCTCAATAACAATCTTTTGTTGCTCTTCCCCCCACACCTGCTTCATATCACCCTATGCTCAGGCTTGTTAACGACCAGTCCATCCAAGGCTCATGAATATATCGTCTCACACCTCCCTTATTTGCAGTCTGCACCTTCAAGCATTTACAGTCCAAAGGAGA
The DNA here is from genome assembly GCA_038092675.1 of Boletus rufocinnamomeus. Classification (NCBI taxonomy): domain Eukaryota; kingdom Fungi; phylum Basidiomycota; class Agaricomycetes; order Boletales; family Boletaceae; genus Boletus; species Boletus rufocinnamomeus. Next base: position 2,932 of record JBBPQV010000047.1, read on the forward strand.
GATTGGAATTGCCATAATACCAGTGCAAAGGCAAGTAGACTACACAGTACACAGGATATGCAAAAAAAGCAACAGACAAGTCTCAACCATTTTTCCTTCGCCCGCCCAGTCATTAAATCACAATACATCAGAGACGCATCAAATCGTCCACATACAGAAGATAATGAACAACCATTCATACAGCCGTTCACAGACGTGCATCTTTCGGTATCTTGCGAATGGCCTGCCGAACACCAAGGTCTCCCAACACATCCTCTGCACCAGCGAGGATAGCATCGAAAGGTGAGGTTCGGTGGAACTGTGAATTGACAAGTCAGAAAGCTGGGCCAGGGTAACAAGAAGAGAGGATGATAGGGACCAGCCAATCATGTATACGCACGTTCTCGATGATCTTTCCCATTCCACCCATCGTAATACCCCGTCCACCAAACATCTGCGTCGCATCTTCGGCGGTTTCGCGGCCTGAACGCGAAATGAACCTATACCAAAGGCAGTTGACATGTGAACAAACAGAATGCAAGGAATCGGACGCACTTTTTAAGAAGTGCAATGGGCCCTGCCAACTTGTCCGATTGTTCCGCGTAGTTCATCTGCCGTCAAAGCATTCGAGGTACTCAAAACAATCCAAGGCAGCTCGACGCACATTGTTCATTTGGTGAGTGATATTCTCCATCCAAGCTTGACACGCCTCCACACGCTCGATCATCAGCGCAAGTTTGGCGCGTATGACAGGTTGAGAGTGAAGGGGCTTCTTGAAAGCGATACGTTGATTGGTCCACCTGATGTGGACAGTCAACACCCGACCTAGGCAATAACACGCCGAGAACTGACTTGAGGCATTCCTCCACAACCATCCGCTGCGCTCCCAAGCTCGTAGCAGCCACCATCCACCGCTCGTGATTGAAATTGCTTAGAATAACATATAACCCCTGTCCAACTTTTCCGAGCATGTGAGACGCGGGAACGCGTGCACCATCAAAGGTCACGTATGCTGTTCCGGCTGTGGGCGAGTAGGATGTTTTGACAGGCTTTGTAGAAACATTGTCAGAGCGGGGAATGAGGAGGACCAAAGGACCTTGCTGTATGTACAATGCTGTCAGACCGCAATGGGATGAAGAAGGATGGTGCATACGTCGGTTTGACACAGGGTGGTAAAACAGTCCGCAAACGTTCCATTCGTTATCCACCTGTTCCAGTTCCAAACGTTTGACATCGAACCATCGCAGAAAGAAAAACGACCACGTACTTCTTTGTCCCAGTGACCACCCAATCATCACCATCCTTTACTGCGACCGTCTGGATGCCAGCAACATCACTTCCCGCGAACGCTTCCGTGATAGCGAGTGCCATATACTTCTTTCCTCCGAGGATATCAGGGACATACCGAGATTGGATTTCCGGCGACCCGAAATTGAGGATGGGGGGCAGGGCAATGACACCACCGTTCAGCAACCCATCCACGAAACCGCGCGTTCCAAACCGGGCAAGTTCGAGGTTAAGAATAAGCTACGTCAAAAAGTCGAATATGAGCGACACAAGACTGGTGAACGACACAGCACAAGTGGATCAGCACCTCGTAAAAATGGTCGTACTCTTCCGGTGTGACAACGCCACCCATGAGCGAGCGTCCCTGGAGGTGTTTCCCCGGACCGATACGCATCGCTAAAAAGTTCACCGCACTGCCAACAGCGTTGCGCGTCGTCAGCGGATTGTCGGTTGTGGTTGTGTCTTGGGCTGCCGGACGACTCACCTGAGCTTGTCAACGAGCTCCTGCGAGATTCGTTTCCCATTCTCCTCACACCGAATGGCTTCGGGGTAGACCTCCTCCACAAAGAACGTCCGGACGGCTTTATGGAACCGCCGATGTCCATCGTTGTAGTACGGGCTGTGGAACCCAGGACTGAGCCACGTCGGTTCTGCATAAGGGATGAGAGAGAGTGCGCCGGGAGCAGGGGCCTTGACATGTTCCGCCTGTCCGCTTATGGTACCGATTTGGAGACGCGCGTATTGTGGACGTAGGAGGACTTCGTGGCGGTGGAGACCGAAGAAGACGTCGGTCGCATCCTTGCCGGCTGGTGTGGTGGGTGTGGTGTTACAGTGAGCTGGTTCAGAGATGTAGTGACGTACCCACGCCAGGCGCGTAGAGAACGTTGGCGCCCCCAGGATGGAGGTCTGCGAACCGGGTAAGATCGTAGACTTTGGCGTCAATGACTATCCACTGCAAAAAGAACCGTGAGCAACGAGTCGTACTTGGAGCTGAGTGAGGAGACTCGCCAGGGAGCCTTGCTTGTTGTGCTAATCCGTTGTAAGATACTACAGGCTAAAACGAGACCAGCCTCCTAACTTACCTGTGCAACCTCATCGAAAGTAAGCTCCTTTGTACTCTTGGACGGCATTCCAGGTGCCAGAATATGTGTAGTATTGGGTTCCAAGCCGAGAATACCAACAAGCACTAAAACGCTTCGGTGTTTGCATTGTCCGATTAACCTCACACGATCATAAACACGTGAAACTTCCGAGCAACATGTTCTCAGTGCTCACCAAGTACTCGCCGCTCGCTGCAAACACTACGCGGACAAATGATGCAACATTAACACACAGAAAGTTACAATAGTGAATTACATAGAAAGTTAAACGAAGTCCTGAGGGCGAGCAGGGGAATCTCGCTCATTCTACACATTTGCGTGATCCAGTGTTCAAGTCGGCTAGAGCTGAAACCACAGGTTTAGCAAACGGAGGAAGAAAATGCAGCGGAAACGTACCCTGAACAAAAATCCGAGCTAGGTGTATAACACAGCAGGTGAGCCAACGTAACTGATAAGAGTAGGGACGTTCATACGTACATCCTCGGGGGTCAAGCGGCCCATAGCCTGTCACAACCACCCCACTTTAGCGACAGGACGATGCAGAAAAAGAAGACACGTACCGACTCGTCGGTAGATAACGTCGCATTTACCATGGCAGACTTCTTCTCTTGGAGCTGGAGAGGTATTTTGTTATGCGCGACGAATCTAAAGACGGGGCCACGCACTTGAATAATACGACTCTCTATACTGTCTTCTATGACGAGCTTGATGGCTTGGACGGGTCGGCGCTGGCCCAGCCGGTGAATGCGGTCCATGGCTTCTGTGGGTCGATAAGCACACAGTGCAACTGCCTCATGGGAAGGCTAGGTATCCTTACGGTATTCGACGGCGGGATTCCACCAACTGTCCATGAGATAGACACGCGAGGCTTCAGTTAAGTTGAGCGCGACACCACCAGCTTTCAGAGACACCAAGAAAACGGTCACATGGACGTTGGTCACTGAAGAACGAGTGTCAGAATACGAACAAACCAAGGAGATATTCTGGCATACTGAAGTGTTGGATGGTGGCGTCACGAGCTTGAGGCGACATTGATCCCTCAAGTCGACATATCTAGAAGACATGGGTACTTCAAAACGCGGGAAGCAACGACACAGACCTGGAATCCAGCTTTTTGTAACCTGAATGCGATCAAATCCAAGAAGTTCACAAATTGGCTGAACACGATGCTCTTCGTGGTGGCGTCTTGTGCACGAAGATTAGACAACTCTTCAATGAGAGCTTCAATCTTTGAGGATGAGCGCCAGGTATCTAGGTTGAGTCGACCGATAATACCCTGCCTTGCAGCGGGCAAGGTTGATTCTAATTCAAGTGCAGGTCCTTCTAGGTCAATAGTCAAGGGGAGGTGACAAACTGGGCATTCAGGCTGGGAAGGGCCAGATATAATTGAAACAGGTTGGAGGCAAAACAACAAGGGACATACGTTGAGGTCCCCAGCAGTGCTCAAGTATTGCTTCATACACTCGCGGTCAAAGATATGGTGGCACTTGGCTTGAATAGCGTCCTCAGCGATGTCATTGCAGAGCCTGCAGACAGTGGCTTCGCTAAGTTCCTCGCTGTTAAAGAACTTGTTGCCGTTGCTTTTGCTGCGGAGGACCAGGTCGGGGTGGCAAGCCATTTGGCGCATACGAGTGAGTCTGACGAGAGCATGTTCAGCTCACCGAGATAAAATCAGAGGGCATGCACGCACAAACTAAAGATGTTGGAATAGTCTATCGGCGATGTGAGTTGGCAGAATATTAAGAAAAGAAGGATAACTTACTATTCAGGACAGTACCCGAATGAACGTAGGTACTGAACTGACGCTCAGCGTCAGAAAACAGTGAGAGATACAACTCTTTCTCTTCTGGGCTGAAGTAATCCCTTCGAACAACGACCGTTCGTGGAGGAAGCCCAAGATCATCCGCGCGTTGAATCTAGGAAACGTGTTACAACTCACAAGCAAAAGCGAGGGACAAACATACCTTTGTTCGTCTGAGCATCATACGGTCCAAAAGGACTCTCAGCTTCTTGAAAGCTTCCTTGCCAACCCCTACCATGCCGTTTTTTTGGATAGGCGTCAAAATTTCATTGTTCCAGAAGCACGTCTGAGAAATGAGGAATCAGATGAGATGTATCGCAAGAGAGAGGAACAGTATCCCACATGTTGCATGGGACTGTGACCACATTCTACGGCGTAAGGGTTAAGCGTGACATTATCCGAGCGGTGGACATAGGATACGTACCATCACAACTCCTTTTATCGGAAAACTTCCAGTGAAGGGATTTACATGAACACTTCTTGCCTGTGAGATAGCTTGTGAGATAGAATGGGATCAGGAGGAGATGGCTTACAGAAGTAGAAAGCGAAGGGGTCACCTCCTAAGAAACGAATCATGCTGTAAAGCTCTCCAACACGATTCTGTAGCGGAGTGCCCGACAAACACCACTTATAGTTACCATCCAATTCAAAGCAAGCTTTGGCAGTGTTAGTAGAACGTTCCTTGATGTTATGAGCTTCATCAAGCTGGGCCCGCGGTATATCCAGATGAAATTAGTGCCAGTGTGAGAACAGTCGAATACGAAACATACAACAATCCGGTTCCACTTGATCTGATGAAGAGGGGAGGCCTCTTTAACGATATGACCTTTACGCTTGAAACCGCTTTCTTGCTTTCTGAAGCAGCTTTCTACCACAGCGTAGCTGGTCAAGACCTGGCCACATTCAATATTGGATGAACCACAGAACCACGTTAAGGTTGACATACGACGTCATATCGTTTGAGTTCTTGGGGATTAACAATGCGAGAAGCACCGTGCCAAACGAGAACATTCATACCCTCTGTGTGGGCGTTAATCTCGTTGCGCCATTGCATAATTGCAACAGTCGGTCTAGGCGGTGGCTGCTATCAAATGACACGAACGCGTAATGCAAGAATACTCACGCAATGACGAGGTTGGGCTTCTTCAAGTCGGACACAAAGAGGGAAATCATCTGGATGGTCTTTCCCATGCTGCGTGAAACAAAGATTTGAGGCGGTCTTGGCGAACAAGACCTATTTTCTTACCCCATTTCATCCTTGAATGCCAAAATCCTCAATACCTTGAAGAACGAATATTGATAAACGCTTACGGCTAACATACCCCCCCGCCAAATGCTATTCTCTTGCTTTCGCATCCACCAAAGAGACTCCTGCTGGAATGGCAAGAGTGTGACTTTCAACCCAGAAGGTTGTTCAGCCTTCTCGGGTGTGATCACAGGGACTTGTTCTTCAAGATCACCCCACACATCCCTGAGTTCTGGATGGTGTTTCCGCAATGCCAGGGAGGCCTTCTCTGACTGGGACATACGTTGAACAGACCACCATCTGATAAGCAGACCTGGAACATACCCAAGTTAACCTGCGGCCAAGTCTTTGGGATAACAAACGCTCTTCCCTCTTGGCTTCATTTCGCTCGAGCCGCGCGAGACGGCGTTGTTGTGTCCATTCAGCCCATGGCAAGGGTTCTGCGGAATTTTTGGCTTTCCCTTTCTTGGGCTTCGCTTTCGCTTTCTTTTTCGACAAGGGCTCGTCATCAGAGCTTTCCAGCACAGATAGCTCTGGCTGGTCATCAGACTCGGCAGAGTCCTCATAAAGTTCCTCGCTCTCCACGGTATGTCTTGTACCCCTACCCGTGGTGGCGCAGCTCGTGGTTGGCGTCCTGGAAGTTGATGGACCGGCATCCGACCTTTGTTGAGCTTCGCGGCGGGCAGTCCTGTGGGACGCCTCGATGACCACACTCATCGTAAGCGCTTCTTCCTCCGAGTCTGGCACTTCGTAGTCAGAGCCACTCTGGTCGGATTCCTCATATTCCTCGTCAGACTCCAGCTCATCTTCGGATATCGGTTCATCCTCGGGTTCAGGTGTGTCAATAACCCTCGCCTTCCCTTTGCCCTTATTATTTGGCGCGGGAGTGGGTTCAGTCTACATTAGTTGGTTGACTTAGTCACGATGTTGAAGACGAGGCCGGAACATTCTCGCCTTTGTCTTCAAAGCACGCGCGGGTGGTACCTTGACGACCACAGCATCTGCGACAACTCTTCGTTTGGTCGCAATGTTGGTGTCTACTTCATCTTCAGCCGCGCGCTTTCGTGCGTTTCTTGTGACAACAGTGAGTGGAGCAACCGTTTTCTTCACTGGGGCCAGTTCCGGCTCAGACGTGTCAGGGGTTTCAGGTTCCACCGAATTTGTGTTGCTGAGAGGGGACACCGAGGTACTCGTAGTCGTCGTTGTCGCAGGTGTTCTCGAATTGCGACCACGTTTTCTTGTCTGTACCATGGCTGGAAAGTGGGTACCACACAAAGGAGGGTCTGAAAGACAAGAGCGTCGCGAGAGGAAAACTTACAAGACGCGTCCAGCGGCTGCTGTTAATTGGTGGCGTAAGAACTCTGCCCAAATTTGGTATCAACACGTGATTCTCTACTATTGTGCCACAAGCGCGAACTCCAATTGGGTGGTTCCAAAATTACAAAGTCACCACCAAGCTGTATAAAGCGCTGTCACGAGCCTGTGAAGACACAGGTTTACCGGAAACAATGTATTACATTCTGATCCTCTGTCGTATCCAATAAGATAAGCATTGATCAGGAATATACGCACCTATTTGCATACTACGAGTTGAGAGAACGCTGTCAAACAGTACGCTCATCTCGGAGATTTATCCATCACAACACGTACCTGCCTACCGAAAAACGCAAGCTATACTCATCGTATACGTGTCTGGGACGGTGACGTTATAGAAAATGAGCCCGTTGCCAACGTTCAGAACTTCCCTGGCTTGTCTTATGGCTGCGGAGTGGACCGCGATCACTGCTGGAGGGATGCACAGGGCCGACGACTCCCGATGCAGGTTCCGTCCGATTCGTTCTCATTCTCGCTCGCGTCGAGTACTCCCGCACGGGGTTTTCTTGATCTACTATAGAGATCGGAATTTCCGGGGAGCGGAGAAGAGCGGAAAAACACAAGCGTTGACCGCGGCAGTTGCTATGTGCACCCCAAAGACTCGGACCCCCGGACAAACACTTTGTGAGTACCCCTGTACTATTTCGCGAGCCCGCGAGGCAAAGTGGACACATCGCACGATGTTCCGCGGACGAATTAGCTGGTGCCTCGGCCAAGTGCGAAATACGAGGGGGTTTTCGAGATTTAGCGGTGCGAACCTCGATGGCCGGATGGCTCCATCGATCATCTCTTGCGTATATATAAACACCTCTCTCGCACGTCGGCTTCTGCCACGTGGTTGTGACCAGACTACTTCGACGCAAACACGGTGATAATCTCCGAAGTGTGAAGATAGATAATCGATGAAAAAACTGCTGCCTCATGTCATTCCTAGAAGGCAAACTCCTGCCAAGGTTTATCACTGGGAAAATAATTCGCCAGCGCTCAAAAACCCTCGGCCCCGCTGCCCATACAGTACGATGACCCCTTGTGTGTGGGTAGACGTGACATTCATTCGGGGAGTTTACCATGCATGCATGGAGTAGCCCTGGGAAGTGCCAGTAGTTAGGGATCTCTTGAGATTTCTTAGCCATGCGTTTACTAACCTCCAGTGACAAGCTGTGGGTGGTCTACGGGACGGAAGTCCGTACATAGGGGTTTCCATGGAAAGGGCACGCGAAACGGTGTTTGGCGGGTGACGCTCGGAGGAGCGATTACAGTATAACCTTACAGATCTCATGGGATCGCACAACGCTGTATCTGGAACCCATTGCTTGTTAATTTATTGCATCAAGAAGCTCCCCTTTGGCATGAAACTCAGATATTTTAGAACTTCAGTGTTGATTGGACTTATAGAAAGCATACGCGGGAGCACCCGACGGAGCCAGAAGCGCGTCATGCGCAAATTTCCTGGTCACATCGTTAGGGGAGAGAGCCGGTGCCTTGTTACCAGGACCAAACTGATCTTGCGCAGTATCCTGGGAGTACGAGGGAGTTTGTGGCATTTGTGGAGCATTGGTAGGTTGTAACGCGATTGGCGGAGGAGGCGGAGGAGGCAAAACGCGGCCTCCGCGCTTCATGGGGTCCAGATTTTCATGCGAGTGGATCTTCTGCTGTTGCAGAGGAACGGTACCGGCAGGCGCAACAAGTCCGTGAACGTCCCGATCGATGGGGTAGTGGGAGGGTTGTAATGGATACAGGAACGAGCGACTCGGTAGCACGGAGGCAATGTGGGGTCTGTTTGTATAGGATGATCTGCTAGCGGAAAGTGCTACCGTCTCACCAAACTGGCCGAAACTCGATTCATCTCCGGCAGTACAAAAGGGTACTGTCTGGAGTTTGTCGTGTGAATATGCTGGAGGGATTGGACCGACAGAGGGAATTGTGCGTGGCGAATGTCGCGAGGATAAGATGTTGGTGGCGACTGGAGGGTTCACTGTGGGGATCGTGGCCTGGGTCAATCCTGCGTATCCTTGTCAGGGTTCATGCAACGAACCTGAGCCTAATCCTTGGATTCGGTATCCCGCCCTTGCGGTTTCTGCGTGGGTAGGTCGCCGATATGCTTCTTGAATGAAGCGCTCAGCCCCGGATCCATACCTTTCCTGGTTCAGATAACCTATTGTGTTAGGTATCCCAGAAGGGTGAGAAGGAGGAATAATATGAATGTTCTGCTGGTTTCCGAACGATGCTCCAAGAATATCTAGTCTGCCAGATGATGGATTTTCATACGCGAGACTGTGTGTATCAGATGCGAGCCCTCCCATTATGTCAGACATGGAATGCGTGAGAGTCTCGATGGGATCATTGTCCTCGGCCGCATTGACGAGAGGTCGAGAGTCACGCCTCGCTTGGCTGATCATGTTCCAGCCGTCTGGAGGTCTGGAACCACTGCTATTACGGAACTGTCAGACGGAGGTTGAATCCAATAGAACTGGGGTGTGTGTACCTTTGCAGTGCGAGTGGCGGAAGGAATGGCTGCCCACTTTGCTTAGCGGTGGGTTTAGTGTGATAATTGACCAGAGGTGCGGAGCTAGTCGTGCTTTCGCGAGTTGCAAGAGGATCACACGAAGTCCTCGTGGACTGACTATCTGGGGAATGAAAGGATAATTCCGACAGAGGAGAATTCGAGGGCAGAAGGCGCGTCATGGATGGTCCGTCATGCGGGACTGCACTTGAAGGCGGCATTGGTGACATCGAGGGTGGCTGATCGGACCATTTAAAGTCAATTGGGACCACGCTTGATGAGTCAGACGACGATGAATGCCAGGTGGTGATAGATGAAGATGGTATTTTGGCATCTCGAAATATGTCTCTCCTCATACCTACGGAATACGAGGCTTGATCTAGGAGATCGTATACCGGTGCTCTCTTGGGAACATAGGCAGTAGAACCCCGTGAGACCGTGAGAACGGGGGAAGAGGTTGTGACAGAGACGGTGATTGGGGGGACGGTGCCCCTATTACTTCCTGGGGTAAAGTTTCGGGGTGCACCATGAGAAATCTTTCGGCAGATGTCAGCAGCACTTGTCGCCTGGAGATCGTCAAACGCGGGTGGGGGAAGTTGCTCGTCGACGAGCGAATACAGGGGAACTTCTTCGTGATTGACCTCAGGTGGTGGCTGGAGCGAACTATAGGGTAGGCCATCTCCATGAGGGACGGCTGGAGGTGGCCGGATGACGACCGGCGTAATATCAGCCACAACCTCTTCAAACAAATTGGACAGCCGCTCGTGTCCATCGAAGGGAGGCGGTGAAGATGAAGGGGGGATCACCAGTTGTCGCTCCAATGGCGAAGGCGAAGGTATCGCCCCACCTGCAGCAGCAGACGGGTGAACGTCCTGATGAGCCTCGACGGATACTCCCTGTATGCCAGAAACTTCATGAATACCGAGTACTGGGGTACTGTGGGACTGAGGCTCTATCGATACATGGAGCACCGGGCGAGGATTCTGAACTCCAGATTGAGGAGTGAAGTTTTGTGATGAGGAGTAAGATGGGAAAGGATGAGCCGGGTGCGATAGACGAACCACGGGCAAGGAGTTTGGGGTCTGCAACACCGGCAGAAGCGACGAAGGACTCGTCGCACTCACTTCAGGACTGATAAAGCCCTGCGACCGGAACCCATGCGTAGCGATACTAGTGTGGTATAGATCAGAGGGGTTGAAAGACTGCGAAACTTCTGAGCTGGTGTCAGATAACGAAGTCGAGGGCAACGTTTTACGATGTTGTACACCACACAAAGCTTGACTCCTAGCACTTATCGGTAGAGTTGGAGAGGATACATGTTTGATCGGTGGTAAAACGGGAATGTTGCTGGAGGATAGAGTCGAAGACTTGTCGCTCAGTGCGCTCGCATAAAGGCGTTGAGCAAACGATCGTCCACGCTCATGAGAACCAGGGTCGCCAATGTGCGAAGGCACGAACTGTGGATCGGGCTTTCCCTTTCTCTCTGGTTGTCGCCTTTCGATGGTATGATACAAGGCGCGGTAGTGGGTTTCGCCAGTCTTCACAGCACTCGCATACGCTTGAGCAGGAGTTACCGCGCCGACCTCACTGACGCCGAGTGGGCTCCTAGCATTCCGACTATCTGCAGAACAGATTGGCCTATGGTCATCAGTAGGGTCACTGACCCATCCAAGGTGATGAGCTCAAATCCGTCGGTTAGTCGAAGATAACCCACCATGCGCTACCGCGTCCGAGTCCCGGTTGGCTTTGCCAGCGGCTGAGGTGTGAGCTCCCGCCATCGTGACTACTCATTCACACTGTATGGTCGGCGGCTTCGTATGATCAGAACGACTATCTTCTGATCTCGAAGTTTTAGGTCCGGTCTGGGGAGACTAGGATGGCGAAGACCACAGCTGCCAGTAGAAGATGGCAACAACCTGAATATGAATACAGAGGCAAACGTACCGTTTCAAGCGCCCAGGGACACTGGCAGGCATATGTAAGCTATTCAGGAGAACCTCTGCACGTTTACCAAGTTGCCAGATACTCAAATATGTACAAGTGATTCTACAAATCCAGTAGGCGATGAAAAAGGAAGAACATGAAGGGCAACTTTAGTCAGCCACTTTGGTCACAGTAAATTACCAGCCGCCATCGCCGCCATCTCCCCAGTTGTTCATTTGGTTGTCATCATAGCCATCTTGGTAGCCTGCCAAGCAAAATTTAGAAATCAAACGTTGATCAAATGGTGCATAAACTTGGTACAGACCTTGGTTAAAGCCCTCTTCTCTCTCACGTTCGTCGTGATCCTCAAAGGCATCCATCAGGAGGGCACCGCCTACCAGGCCTGCACCACCTACGTTCCAAAAACCAAGTTAGCTTCAATTAATCGAAGTACTACCTCCACGAACCTGCCAAAAGTGCTGTCCCCATGCCAGGTCCTTTCTTCTGCTGCCTGCGCTCTTGCTCAGTGTAGACGACTCGTTCTTCGGGATAATAGCCTGACAAAGCACGTAATTTACATCTTAGTGCAAACCGAGAAGCTTCGCAGAACCCAACACACACCTCTGTTCTCAGGACGCTGCGCGTAACCAGGAGGGCCATAAGATGGACCACCGACGTATCCACCTGGCGGGGCATTGTAATAGCCCTGAGGGGGGGGTCCATAATACCCTCCGTATCCCTGCGGCGCAGGAGGTGAGTATGGGCGGCCACCGTATGGGGAGCGGTTGTAGGAGCGATCAGGCTGAGGAACACCGGGCGGGGCTGCGAAGCCCTGGGGGATGGGGCCAAGGGGATGTTCCCAAGATGAACGCGCGGGTTGCTCGCGTGTGTTCACGTAGAACCTAAATATCAAGATGAGCACAGTTCACTAATACTATCAATACGTGGCACACCATTGCCTGTATCTGCACAGGAAGATAATCAGTGCCAATCGGAGAGAGGGTGGGGGGAGATACAGACTCCCAGTTGTACTGTTGTGTCCAGCCATAGGGGAGTTCTCTTGTATCTGGGTTGGGGGGAGGAGAGGCCATGCTGGCGGTAAGAGAAACGATAGAGTCTGTGAGAGAGGGTGCTGATGGATTTTATAGATCCTGCTGCGCCAGAAGCAGTGCACACGATTTGTATCTTGTGGACACCGCTTTGCTGTCGTTTACGCAGCATTTAAATTTACTTGCAGCGGCCCGAGCAGAGACACATTTACAAGGCAGTCCGCAGACAAACTGGCATGTTCAACAAACCGGCATCGCCATGATGTACGCAGTACCTGTATCGTAAGGAAATATCGACAAAAAACACGTATAGTATCAGCAAAACGTCAACGGAAGAACCAGACCAACAGCGCGATGTGTGACGTGTCAAGAACGAAATGAACACTGGATCATTACTTTCGGTCATTTACTTCCTCTTATCAGCCTTTTTCGCCCTTTTGGCAGGTGGAGGAGTGGGCTCTTCGTCTGACTCCTCTTCCGAACTTCCTTCATCTGATGCCTTATCTTCAACTTCTTCTTTCTCCTCTCCAATCGATTCGTCGTCAGAGGCCGCTTCTGACTGTTCATTATCTGATGACGCGACAGTTTCCGCTAATTTAGGTGCAGGCTTCGTTGGTTTCTATGGTTATTGTTCAGACCCTGAATACGTAAGGTTGATGAACAACTTACGGAGACAACCTTCTTTTCGGGCTTCGCAGCGGGCTCAACCTCTTTCCTTACCGATACCGACTTGGAGGTCCCTTCTGATGGGACATGGTTAAGGTGCGACGCATTATATTTGGCCAACTCCTCTTCGTGCGTTAGTTTGGCGGCAGTCACTCTGTCGAAGTATGGCTAGTCGCGAAGACATGAGGGGGTCGACAACGAAAAAGAGCACTTGCACGATTACCTGTTTCTTGTCCGAAGTAAGGGCATTCCATTGCCGAGAGATAAGACCCATAAGTTCCCTGTACTGGATGGTCGGGTTCTGCTCGCGAACAGCATTTCGAATCTCGTTCTGGAAGAGGATGTACGCAGAGGGAGGGGCCTTGGGAGCATTAGGATCCTTGGGCTTTTTCTCTCGCTTTCTTCGTTTCCCGCCATCATCCGCCCCTAAGACCGTGAGCTTGCGTTTCCTCGATGGGGCAGGAATCGCGTCTATGGCGGCTTGCAAGGTCTCGACGACCTCAGGATCGTCAAGTGGCGCTTTGGCAACCACTCTGGCGAGCGCGTCTGCGAAACTACCGAATTGGCGCATCGTCTCAGCAGCAGTGGATAGTTTGGTGATGAACTGCAGATAGAAACGAGTGTTCAGATAAGCTGCCGTTGCTACGACGCGCACACTGACCTCAGTCCTCGTCGTGTCCGCGTCAGAGGACTGTTCCTGGGAAATTTTTGGGCCCATGACCAGAGGTAAGCGCGGAGACGCGTTTAGAGTAGTAGTTCGGGAGAGAGACAAGGAAGACTTGGTAGTGTGAAAATCGACTAGTGTTGTTGATAGCTGCAATTATAAGCTTTTGTTTGTTGATGCCTATTAGGTTCGTTACATTGAAACCCAACTAACCATCAGGTAAGCATTGCTATTCATACAATTGTCGGCCAGCCCACACGGCTGTCCTACACGACTGAGGCGATGGCAATGATCATCGTACCTGTAATAAGAAAATTCGTAAAGACCCCCCGGAGAGAGCAAACAGCATGCGGTCAGAACCTATTGTTCATCGCGCACGTACAAACGCAGGACGCAGTTCCTTGTCGAGACCTGAACCATATGGAACCATGTGCATCGGGCGACGACGTTGCTCGTCGCGGCCAGGGGCATGGAACGTTGACATCCTTGGCTTGCAGACGATGGACGTTGAACGATCACTTCAGAAAGGCTCCTGCGCACCGCTTCCCAGTGGAGCCACAGCCCGTGCCGTCGTGCCGCTGATGGATTTGAAACATCGCTTGAAGCGGAGATAAAAATGAGGGCAACACTAATTGCTCCCTGGCTGGTCAGTGCGCCTCAATCCTCAGCACCATCACAGAGACAGAACTCGCAGGCGGTTGAGCGTGGCGTCCTGTTGAACGCCCTGCGAAAGGTGAAAAGGCTTGTATACCGTCTGCGTTTCTTCTCTTCTTTTCCGCGTCTCGTTTGCACAGAAATAAGCCGTTTAGTGTTGCCCAAAAACGCTTGAGAACCGAGGACGGCAGAAAAAAAGAGAAAATCTGTCCAGATGGATAGTATGTACCCGAATGTGCCAAATCAATGGCCGCAGAATGTCCCCGACCCCCAGCACGTCCATGTTGACGGCGCACCACCCTCAAACGACGACTGGAAAGACCGTTCAGCGCCCGGCGCCAGTGCGGGTGGGTCAGCTGCTGCGCAGACAAGCTTGGATCTGAGCGACTTTGGATTGGGCGATATACCGGGTAAGCACTTCTCCAGGCGCCCATCAACCAGCTTGCTCCATCGCTCTCGAACAAAACCGTTGACGTTGCATCCAACAGGGCCGTCGACGTCTACCTCAATCTCACCGCCACCTCAATCGTACTATGCCCATCCATATCAAAGCTTCTACATCTCCACCGTCCCTGTCCCATACAATGCCTTGGCGTATGGTTCTATGACTTGGCCGAACTCTTCAGCACCCTTGCCACTCTCGAGTTACTCGACACTAAATGGTGCGACCACGTCGTCGCTATCGCAGCCCTCGGCGTCGCAACAGCAGATGGGGTCTCCTCCACCCCCTCAGCCCCAGCTAATGATTGAGTAAGTGGATCAGCATTTCAGGTCTGCGGTGACTAATGTTCATCCCACAGTCCCGCGTTGACGACGATTAGTGATACTGAGACCCCTCGACCATATTCACAACCTTCCAACCAAGTTGTGCCAACAACGCAGCCAGCTCAGTCACGACAACAACAACCCCAATATCCGTATCAGCAACCTACATTATCGATTAATCCTTCTTATGTTCTTCCATCGCATTTTTATTCGCATTCCCCACAGCATCAACATACTCAATCTCAATCTCCTCCTGCCACGCTCTCTCCTCATGTCCTTCATTCTCCCTCCGCTTCCATGACTGGTATCTTGTCTTCCTTTTACTCTCCATCCACGTCATCAACATCAACCAGCGCCTCCGCGGTTCCGATCAACCCTCAGGCCCGAAAGGACAAATTCTCGGCTGACATCAGACCCTTTCTCCAGCCCAATGCATTTACTGGCGCTGGCGCTGTCAACTCTCTTGTTTCGCTTATCGACGACTTCGGTTCTCAGGATGTAGACCCGACTACCCGGCTGGAGATATTGACGAAAATCAGAGACAATGCCGGAAATCATTATTTCCGAGCCTGGCTGGAAAATGTCGCTGCGATGGATATCACTCGCGAATGGCTGAAAGCCGGTCTCATGGCTAAGAGCGATAGCCTTTTAGTTGAAACCATAATGCCGTTGCTTCATGTCAGTTTGATTCGAGTTGCTCGAGCACGAGATGGGTTTGATAAGCTCCCTTTAGATCGTGGATAGGCTTCCTATGACGGTCGATGCCCTGAAGGCATCGAAGCTGGGCAAGATCATTGTCAAACTAGTCAAGGAACCACCAGCACCAGGTGAGCGCCGTTTCAGCGTAATTCATTCTACCCTTGCATCCAATGGAGATATACATACGTCTGCCCCTGCATTGAAACGTGCTCGTCTGTCGTATCATAATCTAAGCGAAAAACCTCATGTATCTAACAATTGTCTGTTTGTCATTGTCCTGCCGCAGCGATCAAGGACATGGCGTCGAATTTAGAGCGGAAATGGCGTCAGTTGGTCGAAACTGCCACGAAACAGGCAGAAAGCAATCCGACTGAGGGTGGGTCACGTCAGTTTGTTTCCGCGGTCCGACGAGCGCTAACTTTCATTCCAGATGCGAGACTAAAGAAACGGAAGCTGAGCGAGCCACCGGCTGCCAAAGCACCACCACCCGCCAAGAAGGCTGCCGTCACACTTGCAGCACCATCCTCCAAGGTAACCGTAAAGAAGGAGGCGAAACCTGTATCCCTACCCGTCAAAGACTCGCGATCGGATTCGTCATTTTTCTCGGCTCCGAAACCCAAACCGAAATTACCCAGCTTCAAGAAGGCCCTAGTGACTGTCAAGAAGGAGCCGGATACAAATGTTGCGCAACCGTCGTCGATCGATCCATTTCAGGAAGCGCTCAAGTCCATGGGTAAAGGACGGAAAGCGTCTCCAGCCGTGTCCACACCTCCTTCGATTGCGGCAGCGAGCACGCCTCCCGCAGGCAATGCCATTGGTAAGACGAAGCGAAAGTCGGTCTCGTGGGCACCGGAAGGTCAACTGGAGTCGATCCGGCTGATCGAACGTGCGGTCTACGACGATGATCCAGTAGATGTCAGCCTTCCGCTCTATTTTCACGTGTACTGTACATTGATATCACGTGTCTTGGACTCGTCCGATAGGGTATACATACTGCGCACAGTCTTCGCGATCTTGATCGGGGAGAAGGGGCGGCGTTGCATGCACATTTGTTCGAAGAACTCATTGACTGGACGGATCCAATAAGTAAGTCGCCGAGATCATGATGGAACCTGTTCGATCGCTAACAACGGGGACCAAAACTCTATTCTTACAGCCATCGATATCCCAATAGATATTGAACTAACGCAACGCGGCCTGCAAAGCGTGGAGAAAATGACTCAAGAGGAACGAGAGCAGACCGCGCTGGGTGCGCTATATATGAGCGTGGCGCAGATACCAGATAGTCCGGCTGAGCCTGCCGCGACGATTCCGGAGGAGGATGTAGACGCAGACATCAAGATGATGACGGTGGGACCAGAGAGCGATATCATCTTTTGGAGTGGGGCTACACTGTCGCCGCCTGTGTCCGTCGCAGACCTAGTGAATCAGCTCGCGGGCGTAGATCATCCGATGGACGGCTCCACCCCGGCCGGCGGTCTGCCGGTGGGCTTTGACCCGAACATCTTGTCGTCCATACCACCAGAGCAGATGCAACAGTTGATGCAGCAGGCACAGGCGCTGCTCGGTCCGGGGCAAACGTCGAGTGGCAGTGGACAGCCACCGTCATTTAGTGGTGCGAGTCAGGCGCCGGGTTGGAATGCCCCGGGCCAGTTTCAAGAGTTTGGGCAGGAGTTTGCTGGGGACGATGCCGGCGCTCGGGCTCGATGGGCAGCAGCTGAGAGGGGGCGAGGACGCGGGGTTCGTGGACGCGGTGGACGAGGGAAAGGCGATGAGGGCTCGTATAGAAGTAGTAAACGAAGACCATGCAGTTTCTTTGCGGAAGGAAGGCGAGCATCGATCACGTTTTGAATTGTTGAGGGAAAAAAGCTGACGACCCGTCTTTCGTGATTGCAGATGCAGATATGGCGACCAATGCGACTTTAGCCACGAACCGATTTTCTAGTGAACGCTTAATATTTCCAGGACCGGTTTCCGTCTTTCTCAATTGCATGCGGTACTGTCTATGATCATATGTTGATTGCTTGGCCCATCACGCGCACGGTCCGGTCGGACGGTGTTTCTCCTATCAATCAATCGCATCATAAACCGAGGTTATAACGTTAATCTGCGAGCTTATTTATTGGGCGTCGGGTCAGTCATATACGCTCTTAAATCGCCGCGAAAAACAATTTTGCAATGTTCAGCAGAGCATCGTATGTAGTGGTACAGAAAGCTATAAATAACACATTGATGAGGGCATCACCAGAATCCGGCCTGCCAAAGGATAGAAAAGATATATGTAGGGACCTGATATGACAATCATGCACAATCACAATATACTTCCGACGCCTCGATAGCGACACAAGATATTCCACAAAAATCCACCAGATGCTAACCGTTCCGCTTTTGTTTACGTGTCTTTTTTGAATGTGGTTCAGCGTTGCCGATTGTCGGCGAGTTGGTATCGTTGGGTTTGCGTTTGAGGGTTGCCGCGGTCATGGTCGGGGTAGATGAGGTCAGTCCCGCCTGCGAAGGAGCGGGAGGCTGATTAGGTGCTGGGGGAGCGGGGCCGGAGGTGGGGAGCTTACTCTGCTTTGGGGGGACATCAGCAGAGGGCGGCGGCGGAATATTTTGAGGTGAACCGCCTGATGGCATAGAGTGTATAGGAAGAGCTGAATGTGACAAGCCCGGATACAGCGCCGACGTGGGTGGACCGCCATAGCCATGGAATCCACCACCGCCTGGAACTGGACCCATATATGTACCGTTGACAGTTTGGTTATGTGCTGCCTCCCGGAGTTTCTTCGCCAGCGCTGAGAGTGCATCTACGTGGAGAATTGTATCAGGCGGCGTATTCATTATGTATTCGGGAGTGGCGTAGCTACCCATCGGCCCCAGGTGCGTTTCGCTTGCGAACGCAATCAAGTCTGTCATCTGACTTACGCTCTCGGCCAGCTGCAAAATGAAAACGGTTCGGATCATCGCTCGAGATAAATGTCATGTAGTACGGACCTCTAGACACCGCATAGTGGCTTGTGGGATGCCAAAAGCGTTGACCGGTTCGCCTGGTATTGATGCTTGGTCAATCAAAATGCGAGGGTCATCCCATTGTCTATCCTCCTCTCGTTGACCGATGGATGCACCATTCGGGCTGGGTGTAGGAGCATTACGCGAACGAGGTGTCTTGGGTGTTTCGACAGCACGTTGACCAGCGATACCATCGAGAGAGATAAACTTTTCGTGCGTATGTGCATCGAACTGAAGTTGATCAAACCTGAGCGTAAAGGGGGGTTGCTGGGGTTGTGCGGGACTTGTGAGTGGAACGATGAAGACATGGACCGTCAGGGGGCCGCGTAGTGTGACCGTGTATCCGTTATTATACTTGTACGTCCATACTGCGCTGACGCATTCCACGACTGCGTGATGTTGGGCAACAAGTCTCTCGCGCGCGCCATCGAGTGACAGTGTCATGGATTTGACGCCCGATTGTGTGGTCACCAGAAAAAACCGGGGTAATATGGGAACGCCGATTTCTGAGTGCGGTGCCGTCGGTAATTAATGTGAACGTTGCGACTTAAGCTGTCAGAGAACGGCAAAGTGACGTACCAAACGGTTTGGCTTCGTTCCTCTGGTTATCCTTCCACAAAGTGACCTTCATGATCGCCTTCGGCGTAAAATATTCTTGCACTAGCCCGTTCCAATATGATAATTGATGCTTCTAACAAAGAATTCGGAGTGAAATCAAAGTTAGCGGGAGGGTTGACAGCAAGCGAAGAAAAGAACTAACGAGAGGGTTCTCATTCGAAAGTTGTCCACTAAACTGTAGTAAACGAATGAGCCCTTGGCCAAGCCCCAGTGGAGGGGCAATCCTGCTCATATGAAGCATCAGGATCTCGTCCCAGAATACGATCAGTGATGTTCGGAACTCACACGGGCCCGGGATGCCGTGGGATGACTGAGGATTGAAGTTGTGACGCACTCGCTTCCGAGGAAGTCGCGTTAGTGGCAGGCGAATTGGTGGTTGGTCCCTGCGGTGGGCGAGGCGCTATTGGCTGCTGCACCGATGGGGACTGTCGCCGCTGATGAGGTGATGATTGAGGAGGCTGGGTATGGGGGGTTATTCGGGCGGAAGCGAGAAGTCCAGATGAAGAAGAGGGGAGTTGTGATTGAGTGCTCCGTGGTGTGTGTGATGGTCCTGCCTGTGACGGTGGGCGACCTGGCGGCCCTTGTGGCTGAGACTGTGGTCGTTGTGGTTGCTGCTGCACATGTGCAGCCATAGGATCTGACGGAGAATGTCGATGAGGTGGGGGCATTTGTCGTGGTTGAACAGAATTCCCGTGCGCAGTGCTAGGATGTGATGGGGGACGTGCGGGCGGAGGATTTGATTGTGACACATAATGACTGCCAAAGTTGTCATTTTGTTGAAGCTCGTACTGTTGTGCAGGGGTAGGCTGAAATGAAGAGCGAATCGAAGTGGAGGTATTTTGGAGACCTTCGCCGATGGACTGTGGCATTTCGACAGCGTCGTTTTGGGAAACGGGGGGAGTAAAGGGGAATGCAGCGCCGGGGTTTGGTATTCGACCTGAACCAGTGACCATGTTCTGGGAGAAATGGCTGTTCTGGAAGCCCACGAAAGCGTTGTCAGGATGGCTTATCGGACGAGGACCTTGTGCTTGCGATGGGCCCGGCTGGCCCATGATCATGTTAGAAGCGGCGTGCTGCTGCTGGGGGTGGGCACCTGGGCGGGGTGAAGAGGTGAGGGAGGGAGCATGGTGAGGATGGCCGGGAACGGTGGGCTGAAAAGAGTTTTGAGATAAGGGCTGCTGGAGACCCGCCTGCGGCATTCCTGGGGGTTGGGGTAGACTGTTCATGATCTGGGATGGCGCGGAGGGTGCCCTGAGAGGGTTCTGTGGCACAGCAGTAGCGCTCGGTTGACGACCCATTAAATCTGGGGAAATTGATCCCGGAATGGAGGAAGGTAAGCGAGACATGATGGGCTGCTGAGGAGGGGGACGAAGGTGGGCAGACATGTTAGACTGTGGATTGATGGCCATGTTGATACCGTTGAGGGAGGGTTGGGCGGGATGCATGCCAGGGACATGTGAGACGGCTTGATTGAGGCCCTGAGGATGCGACTGGACACGGCGAACCTGTACACCATTGATGCCTTGCTGCATCATGCCTGCAGGAAAAGCCATGGATTGGAGCGGGTTATGTCCGAGCTGGGCCATATGGGATGCACTGGGGGGCGCAGCGGATGCATTCATCTGTGGGTTCTGACCCTGCTGTATTGCATTCTGACGCATCTGGTACCTCGCTGCGGTGACCTGAAGGGTCGAGTTATTGTTGTTCTGGACGCCGGCCGCGAGCATAGCCGTAGAGGGATTTGGAGCGTTGGGCATGAGGCCGATGTGGTTTGGGGAGTGTTGCTGCTGCTGGGGAGGCTGCTGCTGGGAGGGGTGGAAGTGGGGGGAGTTGATGGGCACCTGGGTGAGCTGGGGGATGTTCTGCTGTGCACGCAACATGTCGGGGGGATGACGGACGTTCATGGCGACTGGCGGGGAGTCGGGAGGCGGGCGAGACGGGCGAAAAAAGCGGGAAGACGGACACGGGGCGGGCACGGGGCCAGAGCAGGGCGCACGCGACACAACGGCAGGGGAAACGGGCGGTGAAGGGAGAGAGAGAGAGCCGCGGCGGCGGGGCGGTCGCGACGCAGATCGTCTTTGCCGGCGGGGACGACGGCAGGAGGGCGGGTGTCAGCAGGGAATATATGATAAATGGGTAAAATAAAAGCAAGATATGATACTTGTGATATTTTTCGCGGAGAACGATATGTCAGAGGCTCGACGAGCACGTCGACGGCAGACTCAAACTTGTTCAGTACCCACGCTCCCACACCCTCTGCCACGTGCGCGTCCCTGCCACCACCACCACTCAATATGGTCCGCAAACTAAAACACCACGAGCAAAAGCTCCTCAAAAAAGTCGACTTTCTCGCCGTCCGTGCACCCGCTGACCCCCTCGAGACCCCCCCGCTGACCACCGCGACAGTGGAAGCAGGATGCCAACATCCGCGAGATCAACGTCCTCCGCAGATACCACATTCAAAACCGCGAGGACTACCACAAGTCAGTCCCCCCACACCCCCTGGCCATCACTCATCTCCCCCAGATACAACAAGCTGTGCGGTGCTCTCCGCTCGTATGCACACCGCCTCTCCATCCTCCCCGCACAAGACCCCTTTCGCGCCCAGATGGAGGGCCAGCTCCTCTCCAAGCTCTACGACATCGGCGTCCTCACCTCACAGGCAAAACTCAGCGACGTCGACAACAAGCTCACCGTCGCTGCATTTTGTCGCCGTCGTCTCGCCGTGTTCATGTGCATGAGCAAAATGGCCGAGACAGTCAGTGCAGTGCGTACTCTCCTCGTGCACTCCTCTGCCACGCACCCACACACCGCCCCAGGCCGCAAAGTTCATCGAACAGGGTCATGTCCGCGTCGGTCCCGATACAATCACTGATCCCGCCTTTCTCGTCACGAGGCACGTCTTCTTTGCTCCGTCGCACTCACCACCTCACCCTCTCCTTAGGCACATGGAGGACTTTGTCACTTGGGTAGACACCTCCAAACTCAAGCGGACCGTCATGGCATACAACGACCAGGTCAGTTCCTTCGCGACCTCTCACACGTCCATGCTGACCGCATCCAGCTCGACGATTTCGATCTATTGTGAGCCCTTGCTACTCTGCGTGTCCTCCCATGCCATCGTTTTTGGTATGCGGTCGTCCCACTCCGATGGCGGACTTTACACGGGAATGCTCCAAGAGTGTCACTATGTCGTCACAATGCGCCTGCAGTAGTCTGTATATCCGTCTTCACGAGCGTCTATGCGATCGCAACTCCGTACCTTGTACCCTTCCCTGTATCTACTCGTCTCCTGTACCGTACTAGCACCGAGGATAACGAATGCGGTTTTTCACGCGAGTTGTTGCCGCGTCAAACATGCCAAGTTAATTGCCGCCAACAAAGTTGAAGTCTTATTCTCGACAACCATACACCCCTCCTTTACTTTTTTCCTTTCATTCTCATACACGCCCTATCTTTCTTTCTTGGAGGCAAATAGCCACTAGCCTATCTTTCGGGGGTGCAGTGTTTCGACCAGAACGATGGCGGAAGCCGGTGACGGGAATATCAAGGTCGTGGTACGATGTAGGCCTCTCAATAGTCGTGGTACGCCTCATACACACACCGCTTCTTGACACACCTCATCACTCACCCACTCCTTTCCTCCCTTTCGCCGTCCCTTCCGCGAACCGATCATGCAGAGCTCGCGAGAGGCGCCAAACCGCTCATCCGCATGCAAGGCAACCAGACGTTCCTGGATCCGCCTGAGGTTGGGTCCGCCCAGGACTCCAAGCGTGCCACGGAGCGGAAAACGATGGCCTTTAGTTTTGACAAGAGTTATTGGTCTGCTGGGCCTCGCGATGAGCCGGGGTATTGTTCACAGCAGACGTTGTACGACGACTTGGGGAAGGAACTGTTGGACCATGGATTTGCAGGATTTAATGCGTGTATTTTGGCTTGTGAGTCTCTTGCAATCCTGTCACTCCGTCGCCCACCATCTTGCTGAAATACGACACGCGTGTCAAGATGGACAGACTGGTGAGTTGCTCCCCTGTGGTGTCAAGCACGAGCTACTCACGCACCGACCTCGACAGGTTCTGGTAAATCTTATAGGTACGTTCCAAACTGCATCATATATGCGCCCAAAGTCCGTTGACCTGGCCATTGGATAGTATGATGGGATGTATGTGCTCCACAGACTCGTACCGTCACACTCATTGACAAGCCCTGTCATCTCAGATGGGCCCGATAAAGGAATTATACCTTTAACATGCTCGGAGTTGTTTGTACGCGTAAAACAGAAGAAGGCCAACGATCCCAATATCAATTTCACAGTAGAGGTATCATACATCGAGGTATGTCTCACCCACTCGTTTGATATCCATTGGCACAATACGATGACTACAGATATACAACGAAAAAGTGCGCGACCTCCTGAACCCCAAAAATACGGGGAACTTGCGCGTTCGAGAACACCCAAGCCTGGGACCATACGTCGAGGATCTATCCAAGTTGGTCGTGAGCAGTTATGATGAGATGATGACGCTCATGGACGAGGGGAATAAGGCGCGGACGGTCGCTGCCACCAACATGAACGAGACGTGAGTTATAATGTTGCACTCTCCACGTTCACATGGGGTACTCAATGCCCACGTGCTCAGGTCGTCTCGATCCCATGCCGTATTCACCCTGCTGTTGTCCATGAAGAAACATGACGTCGATACGAACCTAGATACTGAGAAAGTATCCCGAATCAGGTCCGTGTTCGCCTTTGGAGCGTTGACACGACCCGAGCTGACGTCCACTGCAAGCTTGGTCGACTTGGCAGGTTCAGAGCGAGCTAACTCGACAGGGGCGACCGGTCAACGTCTTAAAGAAGGTGCAAACATCAACAAATCGCTTACGACGCTCGGAAAGGTCATCTCTCAACTCGCCCTCGCGAGCCAGGACGCAGGCAAAAAGGGAAAGAAGGGCAAGGGCGACGAATTCATCCCTTATCGTGACTCCGTGAGAACGAAATTCTAACCGTTCCGCCTCCGACTCTGATCGACGTGCTGTCGAACACTAGGTTTTGACATGGCTGCTCAAGGACAGCTTGGGGGGAAACTCGAAAACGGCTATGATTGCCGCCATTTCGCCGGCCGATTACGAAGAGACGTTGAGTACACTACGGTATGCTGATCAGGCGAAGAAGATCAAGAACAAGGCCGTTGTGAACGAGGATCCGAACGCGAAACTCGTGCGCGAGCTCAAGGAAGAGTTGGAGTTGCTCAGGGGTGAGTATATGCCGGATGGTGTTGTGCGACGTATTACCAGCTGACTTCACCGCAAGCTCGCGTGGCGTCCTCGAGTGGAGAGGATATGTTCGACCCACATATACCCCCGGAGAAACAAAAGGTCACATACCAGACAAAGGACGGAAAGATCAAGACGGTCACGAAGGCAGAATTGCAGGAACAAATGGAAACGAGCGAAAAGTTGATGCAGAGTCTGAACGAGACGTGGGAGGAAAAGTTGGCAAGGACGCAGGAAGTGCAGAAAGAACGAGAAAAGGCTCTGGAGGAGTTGGGCATCACGGTGGAGAAGAATCTTGTTGGTGTGCATACCCCGAAGAAGGCTAGTATGTTACGAGCACCAAACCAGCATCACGCTGACATTCTTTTTGTAGATGCCCCATTTAGTGAACCTGGTAAGTATTGTTATGCGCAAGTACTGGATCATGTGCTAAACGCACCTCTTCCCTGCTCAGAACGAAGGCGAGTATTGACACTACTTCATACTTGCTCGAATTGTTGACGCAGTTCACAGACCCATTAATGAGCGAATGTTTGATATATCAGCTTAAACTCGGTCGTACTATGGCATGTTCACTCATTCTGATGTCGTTAACGAGTACTCAGCTTGGGAGAACAGGTAGGCCGCCTGGACAGCGAAAAACCGGCGGCAATCCGGCTCAGTGGAGACAACATATCCGAAGAGCACTGTGCGTTCGAGAATGTCGATGGCAAAGTGACGTTACATGCCATGCCGGATAGCGTGACGGTAAGTACATATTTGGGAGCTCTTGCAGGCTGCCGACTTGCTTCGATAGTTCCTGAATGGAAAGCAAATCACACCGGACCAGGTGAGCATCATGATGGTATTTGAAGAGGTCCGTTGTAATCGTGTCTGTAGCCACACAAGCTGCGATCGGGTTATCGAATCATTCTTGGTGCGTCTAATGTGCTAGTGTAGTCTGCGACCTTCGTCGTTGATTAACTCTTGGACAGGGGATAATCATGTTTTCCGGTTTAACAACCCTGAAGAGGTTCGAAAACAGCGTGATCGAGCGACCGCCCGATCAAATTTGCACCTGAGCGTCTCTGCTGCCGACATTGAAGGCGCTGAGGTCAATGCTACGCCCTCGACTCGCCCTCCGTCCAGAGCTTCATCCGCGGGCGACGCTGACGTAGATTGGACTTTTGCGAGGCGAGAGGCTGCTCTAGCCCGACTGGGCCTCGATCCTACACTGGACAACCTTCCGGACGAAGAGATCAACAAGCTCTTTGAACGTATCACCAAGGTCAAGACAATGCGTGACCACAATTCGAAACCACGGCCTGAGAGCAGTCTCAGCCAACGTGACGACGTGTGGAGCGAGTCGGGTCGGCCGTTCTCTAGCGACGCGACGACGGACGACACGAGTGTCGATGCCGGACCAAGCCATGGGAGCCCCGATATGGATGGCCCCCTCAAGGACGTTCAGCATCAGCTCGAGTCTCGTCTCCAGGCCATCTCAGAGTCCACTGAGGCTGAAGACCTGAAGGTGGAAAAGGATCACATGGAACACCAGTTGAAGATGGTTCAACAACAACTCAAGCGACTCATCAATGCACGTGCGCACGGAGAATCGGAAGATGATATTGTTGCATTCGAGCCTGTCATCTACACGGCGAAGCAGTTGCGTTTAATACGCAAGGTCCTGGATAAATGGCGGGCCCATCGGTCGTTTTCCATGGCTGAGACTGTGTTATCTAATGCCGTCCTTGTAAAAGAGGCAACTGTTATCAGGTACGGAGTTTTTTGTGAGCTGACATGGAAACAAGGTCGAAAGTTGACCAATTTGAATTTCGATTGTAGCAAGGAACTTGGCAAGGAAGTTTCCTATAATTTTACTATCGCCTCCGGTGGGTCGCTGGCAGCGCCGACTTCCGGTGTGGATAATATCGGAAGTCTCGATGGGTTCGGCGATGTTGCTGATCCTCGATTGGCCTCTGCGTCCCAACCATCCGTTGCTATCAAAGTTCTTGACAAGAAACATTGTGCGATCTATACGTGGTCCCTGGACCGTCTCCAGCAACAGCTACAACGGATGCGAAATCTAACGACTTATATCGATAGACCATCTTATACCCAGCATTTCAGCTCTGATAAACCCTTTTACGATTCTCCCCCGCCACAGTTTTCTTTCATAGGCAATGCCCTCGTATCCCTAGCACCCCTTTCACGTCGCCTCTCCTCATCCTCTGCGGTGCCCATATTTTGCCGTTATACGGCAGAGGCAATCGGTTCCTGCAGGGTAGACCTCAAGATTTCCAGCGTAATCCAAACGTCCTCAAAGCATGCATCCGGATCGGCTGCGTCGACTAGGCCCTGCTCTCCAGTCCCGTCTCTATTGTCCTCAGGGAGCAAGATCAGCTTTTTCTTGACTATTGATTCCATCAAAGGACTTTCGTCCCACGACTTCGCAGCTTTGCATCTACAGGTGCGATTATCTTCGTTCGTGGGACCGTCACTTGCGAACGAGGAGATATTCTCGTCCTCTGTGCTGGATATGGAAACATCTTCACTCTCGGAACTCAAGTTTCGGCGGACATTCTCCATTGTGGCTCCTACCAAGGTTGTCAATTACTTGCGACAGGGATACGCTCCCATAGAATTCTTCGCAGCTGTCAAGCCAACTTACTTGGAGCGCCTAGAACGATGGGACGAAATGCGCGAGCTGCGAGTTCACCCGCGCCCGCCCTCCTCCACGAGCCAATCCGATAGCAAGTCGTCAAATACGCAGATGATGAGACGATCTGAAACAGATTTCGTCATCGAGCAACTTCATGACGTTGCGGCCCGCGTCCAAATCCGAGAGCTTGCTGCGGATGGGGAGTACGTCCCCGTTCCTGTGGTTTCTCAGGGAAGCCTCGATTCGGGTGCATTCTTCCTTCATCAAGGATTACAACGTCGGGTTTTCCTGGAGCTCTCCTCTGATTCAGGACCTCAGCTCCCGTGGTCCAATGTTACCAAGATCAGGCTGGGGAACGTGCGTTTGCTTGATCCGAATGGCCGAATACATGACTCGACGTCGAAAACCATGGTCACCCTTCCATTGCTGGCGGATCAGACGGTCGAGTTCAAGCCAGACGGCACTGGATCGTTGACGTCAGAAGCCCTTTGGGACTCGAGTGTTCACGATTCTGTGCTGCTGAATCGCGTCACGACAAATCCGTACCGGGTCATTCTGCAACTTCAGTGGGCAGTGGTAGTGGAGTCGTGTAGCGAACCGGTCCAATTCTCCATGGATATCGCGGTGACGATGCAAACGCGGGATGCTCGTCCACCGAACCGTTTCCTTACCTTCCTCAGCTCGGGCAAGATTCTTTCAAGGATGAGTTCGATATTCAAACTCCGTCTGTCCCCGCCCCTGACACGTTCGCCACAAGACCTGTGGCGTCTTGACACGTCGGAGAAGTACGTGCGTGGGGAGGAGGTGTTACAGAACTGGAAGCCCAGGGGTATCTCTGTTGTCGAGGACTACGATCGTCTCGTGAAGACCGAAAGAAGAGCCGCCGACGTGCAAGCTGTTCGTGTTGTGTTGGCATCCTCCCGTGCGATGTCGCGGCCTGCTCCATCAGGGTCCGCGGTGTGGAGTTCGGATACATTACTCCAGAAGACGATGACACTCTGGCAGAAACGGTTCGGTCATCCCGACGAGGTTTGTTGGATTACATATCACAACGTGGAGATTGGCTCATGATGTGATTTGTCTTGACGTAGATCGCCCTAAGTCAGGTTCCGTTCGAGATGAACAAGCCCACCCCTACTTCCAAAGCCAGCAGGGTCCTTGACGCCACCGTTAAATTCAATTCTACTGTTGCCTTGGTTCCCCACAGGCGAGTCTGGAGATATTATCTTATGGGGCTAAACAGCTAAGATTGAAAAAAAAAATCTTTTCCCCACAGTGACGGCCCAACAAAGAGAGGACATCTACTCGTTCTGACAGACGCCAGCCAGGACACCTGGGGCAAGCGGTGGTTTGTCCTTAGGAGGTGACGTTCATCTTCTTTGGAAGCGTTGGATGTTATTCATATACATCGTAGACCTTATCTCCATGTGTACACGAGTTCAAATGAACTCGAGGAAGTTGGCATCATCAGCCTCAACGGGATGAATATCGAATGTGACACCAACAAAGAGGCTCTTTTTGGGGTGAGTCGAAGGCGCATTATGTTGGGCTCTTGATCTGATGCACCTTCTCGTAGAAACAATTTTGCTTCACGCTGTTCACCGCAGCTAATTCGCATGTGCTTGCTGCGCCATCGTTGAAGGAATTACAGTCATGGACATCGAAACTAGACCCTACCGGTTCCAACCTCACCTAGATGGCTCGCGTGACGGATCGTTTTTTCTTTTTTTTTTCATGTTCCCCATATATCCTATTGAGCTCATACTCGTCTACATGTCTACACGTATACCATAGTCACTATACGAAATCTGTTTGTGCTACGCCCTCACGCAAGGCACAGACTTGTCTGATGCATCGAAACACCCGAGTTTGCTGACGCACAAGGTACATGCGTTTTCTCACCCGGGCCCCGGCTTGGTGTCGGGGCTTTGAGGTAGATGCATACTACATCACACGACCGAAAAACGCCTTACAACGGGTACACGTGTTCTTACCCCAAATGAGCTTCGAAGGAGAATTCCATGACGATATTAATGTGTTCCGGATATCGATAGACTCGACTTGATACGTGGCTGCCATATACCCATGCACATCGATGATTGCACGGAATCCCCTCGTAACTTCAGTCAGATAAACTTTCGGGAGGATGGATTGCGAATGTTCTCAATGGAAGTTCATCGCTACGAGGCTACCTTGAAGCTCCGTCGCCGCGGGCGGGAACGGGGGACGGTTGGAATACCCATTCCGAATTCCGAGAGGGGTCTCAAACACGTAAAATTGTGAGAGCTCAGTTCCGCTTTCGTATGTTCCCACCCAAACAAGCTTTTTGTGCTCTGCGCTCCCACGACAGCGGCGCCTTGTACTAGTACTGGAACGTCGAGCGTACCAGCGCTATGTGAATTCATTAATTTTTTAGTATGTGCCAGCTGACACCGCCACCGGATTAAACGACACGCCACTCCGTCATTCGTTCATTTTGCATTGACGACCATCAACAGGTGCGAATCGTGTCAAAATCGCGTGTTGTTCCGTTGTCGGCTTGGTTAACTCCCATCACTTCCGTATTTCACCGGCCTCTCAAGCCTGTCACGTATATCCCCACCCACTCTATCACGAGGCCTAAAACGGGGTTCTCATCTTGGACATCACCGTCTGTCGGCCAACGCACTTTTCAGGATGTGGCAGTTGGCGTTGCCATTCGCAATTGTAGAAGTGATGGATACGGGCCCCATTGATTTCTCATCGCGTGTCTCTGTTGCTTCAGGACGAAATCGTCTGTTAACTCGGGACCCCTCGTCAGCAGATTATCCCCATACAGTGACTGAATAACGATTTCCTTATTTTTGAGTCTTGACGATTGGGGAGGAAGGTACCGGTGAACAGGTTTGGCCATGATGCAGATTGGTAAGTGCTCTGTCATGGGTTGGAATGAACCCCAGGGACGAGAAGAGAACACGACGTCATCGGAAACCTGGCCAGGTCTTCCAGATTGCAGTGCTTAACCCGGCAGAAAGATCACTCCGGGTTCATGCACATGCCGGGTACGATTTATGATAGTTCACAGGTTTGTTTTACTTGGCGTTTGAGGATACAACGTTCGAGCGCTGGGGTTGCATTGTGGTTTGGTTGGAAACACACCGCCCGGCGCCAAACCCGTACACCTCTATACGTGGGTCACAGCCTCTCACCGCCCGTTGCGATAGGAGGACAATACCAACGACTGCGCCCCATGCTACGAGTATCATGGAAGTCGGTCAGCAATGACCGCACCGTGGAATCGAACGGCGACACTCCCACTTCCGATCATTCGAAACCTCGGTTGTCAACATACCACCCATGTGGACCATCGCTACCGTACCGCAGTCCAGGCGGGAGCGCACGATGAACCTCTTGAAACAAAGGAATGAGTAAGTGTGTTCTACTAAAACCCTACACGTTGAAATGGTAGCCGACGACAGTCCTGCGCCACTGGAAGTAGGGCGCCTCATGGAGGTGCCACGCAAACCCTTCTGCGGGGCTTTGGCAGCCCGAGCTTCGGACAGGGACCAAAGTGTGGAGTCGAGATGACTTGTAGTTTTGATTACGCCTTTGTTGGACGGACCGTCACGGTGTCGATAGATAAATCATTCACTGGCAGAGGTTCAACTCGGATGCTGTTCGAGAGTGACGACTGACGCTGTAGATCTTTGGAGGAGCTACCTCGATCAAACCCAATACGGTCTTCATGATGGATGGACGGACCGTCCTGACAATGAAGTAGGGCATAACTACACTGATGATATTGATGATCTCCATGATGGCGACACCGATATATTTCACCCGAGGCGTCGTTCCTTACCAGATGCATCTGAATGCCACGACGTCAACCTACGTCGGTGGCTTGAGCCACCAGATGTCTCTCCGCAAACATTAGATAGAGACGCTCATCGGCGTAAATATATCTGTAGATTTTTGATTCCGATGACGGGCCGGCGAGGGAACTAGGTAGCTAATACTACCGCACCACTGGGCTGTAAATCTCTGAATCTGTGGAGGGAGCCCCGGGCCCTAGACCCCTTGTACATGCGGATTAATAGGCCGTGACTTGACTTGATAGTTCGAGTTGATCAGTGCCTGGCCATGCGTTACCAAGCTACTGTAGATACCACATGCAAGGCCCCGGGCCGCGTAGTTCAGGCAGGTGGAGACTCGAAGTGTTTGGAATTCACGCCGGAAGCAAGAGGCCGTTGAACGAATCAAATCATTTGTCATTTGAGATCATAAGATAGGAATATATGATACGGTCATTGTTATACAGTATGTTTTGGCTCCACGCTGTACGGGAAAAGATACGGGGAATATGAAAACAGTCGCGAAGATAGGAATGGTCTATAATAACGTGCATCTAGCAGTGCATAAGAGTTAAAGAACGAACGAAATCTAATGTTTTGCGTAGGCTTGAGATGCGAGAGTCGAAAACGTATATGGATACAGAGCGAACGAAGGCAGTGGGATCCTGGACTTGCTTTAATCACAGGTAATTGGGCAGTCGTTCTAGATCATGTCCGCGATCAGGATCAACTCGAGCAAGAGTGACTTGGCAACTTACCGGTCGTGTGAACGTAAGCATATGGCAAGTGATGTACCCTTTGGCAAAGCCAGCTCCCGCATATTCGAAAAGATATTGCCATTTGCGTTTGAATGCTTCGTACTCCTGGACATCCTTCAGGGCTGGGTAATCTTTGACGAGCAAGTCTCGTCGAACATTTGCTTCAAGGCGACGACCCCATTCACGGAGGGTTCGAGGGTAGTCTATGGACAAAACACAGCTCAAGGGGGATCCATAGAATTAGGTGACAGTACTTACGCGCAGCATGGTTCTCGACTCCTTCGAGCGTGAATCTGCCTTCTGAGCCAGTGTTTGCAGCTTCAATCAACGCAGTTGCGCTGGGCAGGCATGAGTTGGGCCACATGTAACGGCGCATGAAGTCTTCGGGTCTGAAATATTAATATTGCGTTGTCAACAGGGCAACAATCACTCAAGGCGTGACACTCACTGATAGTTAGAGTATCTTGATTCCGGGAATGTCGATGCACTGACAACCGCAGTTGCGTTTCGTGACTTCAAAGCAAAGTCCACAAGCTTGAAGTACGTGTGGTAATGCTTGGAGCCCACATGCTAAAACCGTATTGCTGTGAGCGAGCTTGCAATAGATGAAATGACAGGCGTCCTGACCTCCAACATTTCAATGCTGACGAAAGCATCGAATGCCTTCTCAAATTCAGCTGGGATCTCGCGATAATCCATCAGATGGACCCGAATGCGGTCCTGAAGGCCAGCGGCCTTGATTCGCTCTTCTGCAAGAGCTTTTTGTTCTTTGGACAATGTCAGGGTGTCGACTTCACAGCCGAATGTCCGGGCAGCCTGAGTTCGCATAAATATATCAGCAATGCCATCAAGAACAAAAAGCAGTTTGATCACCTCAATGGCCATTCCACCCCACCCCGAACCAAATTCCAAGATACGGTCGCCAGGTCTGACCTTGGCTTTGGTAAGCACATGGCGGATTTTGCGTAGTTGTGCAGACTCCAAGTCGCCCGGGAATGGGCCGTCAATCAAATCCCCGCGGACGCCACCTTCAGCATCGCTCCACAACGCGCATGAGTACATCATTTCGTTGCTGAGGAATGCCTGGAGTGCACAAGATCAGTGACGCTGTCATACAATCTCCCTTTAAACGCACCTTGAAGAGTTCATTGGATTGGTCATAGCTCGCAATTGCATTCAAGCGCGCGCGAGAGCGCGTCTGTCCGAGGAACGCGTTCGAGAATCCAGAAATTGCTGATGTTATGCGGCTGATGGCTGAGGACAAACCATCCATTCCGGACTCGTTCTCCAACCAAAGCTATTGCTCATCAGTCCCGAGGATCTGAATGATGCGCAAAATCAACCTACATCCATAACTGCTTTGAGGCTGCTGACTTCAACGTCCCCTACCATGTAGGCTTCGCTAACTGAAACAATATGTCAGCTCGGAATCAAGACGCAGCACTCTAATAGTGAGGCTTACAGCCTAGGTCTTGAGAGCTAAGGCATATGTCAGCTTGAGCACGGCAAAGATAGGTGTAGACACGTACAAGAGGACGCGGGTCCAGAAGTCCGGGTTAGTGACCGTCAGATAGACCTCGTTACAGCCCTTGGAGCGGGTTCCGAAATGGTAAACCCCATGCGAGTCTGCAATAGTCAAGTACCCTCTAGTGATAGCTTTCTCGAGGATGGCGAGGACAGAACTCCGTGCTGCCAACTAGCTTTAGATACGCGAAACCATGGATGATGTAGTGTCATACCATAGCTAGACAAGAGAGACTTGGGCTTGGGAACCACGATAGATATCGAGGAGGGGGAACGATAGAAATTCGCCGCCGACGAAAACGTCAGGGCGGAGGAAGTTGCAGCATTCAGCATCGTGGGGGGAACCGTAGATAGAAGGGTCCACTAGAGGGGGGGAGGATACGATGGAACACGGAGCGGATGATGGGGGAGGGACTTGAGGCGGACCATGGTGCCCCTTTATACGCAGTGCGGATGGAGACAACCCACGAGCAGTCACATCACAATTTGCACATGCAAAAATTATTCTGAATCATACCCGGCAAAAATAGAGGGAGAATAGATTGCCCACTTGTGGCCGTCAAGGGATTCACGGGAAAATGAGAGATGGATCTCAGATCTGTAGATGACGGCGTCAGAACTGGCAGAGTTTGAGAAACATAGATCCGCTGGCAGCCGGGAGCAATCGCATCGGAAGAACTAGGTTCAAGAGTAAATTGACATCACATTGTCCGGACGCTTGTGTCAGAACTGTGCTCAGGTCCTAGACAAGTATGGAGATTGTATCGGTCGGTTGCACCTCTCGTCCTTGGCCAAGGAGGAAAACTCAGGTCCCCATGCGACAAAAAAGAAGATCCCGTTTCAGTGAACTTGTAGGAAACATGAAGCGATCGGGAAGTTGCGAGTACTATAAATTGTCAGCTGCGAACCCGCCAGCTGGGAGGAAGGCCGGGCCAACTTGGCAACCCAAGCGATCCGAATATCTCGACATCCAAACCAGCGCTCTTCCCACGTGGTTCTTGCGTGGCTCCCACCCACACCCAGCCGTCACCCTAGGGTAAACCCGGGTCTCTCTCGGGTTCAGCGAGCGATTCGGTCTTCAAGTCGTCGGATCCCGCAACCCGGGTTGCCTTGTCAATGTTTCACCGCGCGCAAGTCAAGTGGCGGTGTCTTATTACCTGCATTCACGATGGTCCGAGTGTGAGTTCCAGCCTAATATCGCCGTGACTCACCCTTTGTAGAGTTAAGCTTTGGTAGCAGACAAACATCCAATCTTTCCCAAATACGACTTTTCTGATTGTTCTCAAGAAATACTCCGCGAGACAAGACTGGAACTTGAATCGAGTCGCCGTGCGCCCGTTACGATCTGAATACCGCCTCATGGTCGCAATTACTGGCCCTGGTTTCAGTCCGTTCCGTTCGCAAACACTGTGCTCCACTCCCCCTTGTTGTAAACAAATAATAGATACCAGTGCTCAGATGCTGCTGCCCTTGTCTACCTCAAAGTACCCGCCCTTATGAGCCGTGGAATACTCGCCCATTGATCGGTCTCACAGTACGCCAATCTCGTCCATAATCAATGATTACTTCTCGGGCTTCCATGGCTTATCATTGGCTACCAGGAGTTAGACCGCGTGCTTCGCATGGGATAAATCGTCGGTGGAACCCACCCCAAGGTTGCCCATTGGACGCCCTTGGCAAAGAGATTCTCCCATGCAAATCCGGCTCCTGCACAAGCGACATGGGGAGCGCGACACACCTGAGTAGTCGTTGGCAAGGACTTTCCTTCCATCGCCGCATGTCGGCCATTCATCCTGGAAGCATTAATCACCGCTCGCGCCACCATGCCACGGGAACATCTATGTAGCAAGCTTCTCCGTTTGTATACTTCCCTGCGATATCATCGCCCAAGGACTTGAACCGACACATGCTGCAGTTCTCGCTAGTTTTCGCTTCGTTCCTGTCAAGCTGTCCAGTGCGCTAGCTTCGAGCACAGCAGCACTGACTCTCTTGTCATAAGAGATGTGAGCGTCCGGCAAGGCCAAGCTTTCGCGCGCCCTTGCGCTCGATATCTGATGTGACGACCAACATCAGGAACATACCCTCGCTCACTTACAGGACGTTTACCCGAAGAAATATTCACCATCAAGCGGTGAGAGAGTCTACAGCGCGATGTTAAAGCCTAATACTCACGTACGACACCTCGTTGAGAGATCGTGTCAGGAGTGTGCCCTCGTCTAAAATTGCACCGTCCTCAGGGCCAAAAGTGCACCAGTAAGAAAACCTGTCATGCGGGTGCCCCAGAATCACTTCTCCTTCACACTCCTCTTGACGTGTCCTCTAAGCAAGGTCAACTATCTCGCACGAGGGCCATGTATTCATGTGTCAGTGGGTATCCTGTGAACCAGAATTGTCCGAGACAGTGCACTTTACGTCACGACGAGCTGTTAATATCGGTGAGAGCCTCAAGTTCAAAGCCTAGACAGCGTCTCAGTCACAATAAGCTGGTATGTAATTCTCGCACGGGAGCTCGCTGCTCATCCGCACTGTGAGAGTAGTTTCTCTGGTCGTTAATCAGCTTCTATTCCCCCTCAATGGCAGTGATCTTCAACTGATCTTCAACATCGAGCGCACTATGCCGTACTTGCCACGTGTCGGCACAGCGATGAGAACTCGTCCTAGATTGTTCTGCTCATAACGTGGATGCTGATACATGTTACACTGGACTCAGTATGCGAGCGTCTATGAACATCTGTCTTGAGGGGATGACGCACTTCTGTCCAGTGCCTGCCTTGGAATTTTGTAGCCGCTGTCGAAGATGGCATTAAGCAAAATATGCTTTGTATCGTTCGTCGAATTCGTTCTTGTTTGCTCGTTGGGAACGGAGATTCATCCCCGTCACACCCTGTGCATTCCGATAAAACCTCGATCCGATAAAACTGAAATCGCTACATTAGGTCGTATTGGAAGCTCACGAGCTTCGAACACCGACTTCTGCGAGGCAAGTCGTAATCCCTGCTATGCTTGTTGCGGTGGTTCTCCCGATGGCATCGATTGACTCGCGCGGCATTGTTAACTTACCCTCGAATCACGTATCCCGTCATCGTACTCAGATAACTCGCGCCGCTGTCAGAGTTTACGTGTCGTACTAACTACCAGGCCGGGGGACTCCGCGCTTAGGACCGCAGTAGACAGATCGTTGGCCATAATGTGGAATCCGGGAGGCGATCTCAAGGAAGCGAGACAATGGCGGTGATAGGCCGACGGTCTTGTCGAGGGCTATAGGCTAACCACTGGAGAAGGTTGCCGCGTGGAGAGGATCGAGACCAGAGACGGGCGTTTACAAGCGGCCAAGGAGTACGAACTAGGCCCGACGTCCGCGAGACCATGTAAGACGGTGTGTGACGTTATCGACTAACTCGCACAACTCTACCACAGTTCATAGAGAGCTGTGATTGGAGGACGATTGGCAAAAAAAGGAGATTAAGGGTCCCCGCCGGACTTTTATTGGCAGCGGTGCATAATCCACTACTTACTCCGAACTGAGAGGTCTCTTTGAAAGAGCAGCTCAAAGAGTCGGCTGTTTGTAGATGTGACCGGTGTTATCACTTGCCACCGCAGACAGTTGAGAGGCGAGCGGATGACGGCTGGCAAGAAAGGAAATCGAGGGTGACTCCTGGATGACCTGCTCAAAATCTCGGCTGAGTTGGCAGATAGTCGAGGTGTGATCAAGGGTCCTATTCCGCCTCATTTCGCCGGTTGGTCATACCAAGTGTGTTCGTTCGAATCTTGGCTGTCACGCCGACACAACCTGAAACAGCAA
The DNA here is from genome assembly GCA_038092675.1 of Boletus rufocinnamomeus. Classification (NCBI taxonomy): domain Eukaryota; kingdom Fungi; phylum Basidiomycota; class Agaricomycetes; order Boletales; family Boletaceae; genus Boletus; species Boletus rufocinnamomeus. Next base: position 40,098 of record JBBPQV010000047.1, read on the forward strand.
TATTGTAGGTACTTAATCCGAAGAGAACGGCAAGTGGACCTAGAAAACAGCAAGGAGCTGAATATGGGTCGAGTCCGTGACGTGTCTCGATCAAAAAGGTACTTGGTCAATATCCCCAGGTATCTAGGCTACTAGCCAGTCTAGGCACGGAGGTCGTGGGGATCGATCGATCAATCACCAGAGGGATGTCATGCTGTAGATGTGCCTGTGATGTATCCAGATGAACTAGCGGCGGTAGAGCTGTAATATAGCCGATGTGCAACATCATGCACAATCCAGTCAAGGCCAGCGACTAAGTTCTGGCCAGTGACTGCGCTGCATGGCCAAATCTTCCAATGATGGGATTTGATTCCAGGCAAGTCAAGCAGCTGAAGATGATAACTATGGTCAAAAATTAGTTCGTGCAATATATCACTGCATACTTCACGGATTTCCTTGTCACTCATGGACCCTTGTATGTCCTGCTTATTCGCGAGAACAAGAAGCGACGCGCCAGACAACCTCTGGGAGAGCGTGAATCTCGGAGAAGGGATGATATCTAATTATCCTTACATCCTCAAGAAGAAGGTTATGGAGCTCCTCCTTACAGTCCTGAATTCGCATGCGATCTCCTGAGTCTACAACCCAGACGATGGCATCCGTTTGCTCGAAATAGTTCCGCCAGTATGGTCGAAGAGTTCTCTGGCCACCAACGTCCCCTACGCACATGGTAAATGGCTATGCTCTGAAATGATCGATAACAAGAGATACAAACAGATATTGAGTGTATAACTGGCGGTAGAATCATCGCCGGAACAGTGCTAATTTGAGCATGCATTGAAGAACGCCCGCGGATCCTTTGGACACTCACTTTCTGTGGATGAACGTCTTGATGTTGAATCCTAGAGTTGGGCTGATACTCGAGATGTTTTCGCCGCTGATCTTCTTTAGGATGGTGGTTTTACCAGCATTGTCGAGACCACTGCCACAGTGTTGAGGAAGCTGAAAGCGTATAGAAATAACAGGCCTACAGGAACAGGATTCGCATTTCTTTCTCCTTCTGGCGGCTTTTCCTTATGATGGTAAGGAGCCCCATTGTGCATAAGTATACCCGACCAAGCCTCGAGGTTAAGAGTCAAAACCTCAGAGTATCCAGTATTTAGTAGCTCCGCGGCAGGTAGTTTCAGTTCCCGATGAAAGCCGCTCCGGCAAGATAATGGGACTGGCTACATCACTCCGAGTCACCGTGTCTACGTACACACGACTACCCATTAACCTACCGTGACGTCCGCGTCTGCAAGTTGGTCGCCATGCCTCCAAAAAATAAAGGGAAGAAAGCCAAAGGCAACGATGACGATTACTGGTCAGCCTACCACGATCGATCTACTGCAAGATCACAGCTGAACGTCTAAACGGTATTAGGGACAACGCTGGCCAATCCGTCGCGAAAAACAGTTCAGCAACAGAACAGATCGGTGACTCTGATGCGGAGGACGCCCAAAAGGCCAATACGAAACCTGGTTTTTCTGCATTTAACGCCCTCTCAATGCAAGATGATGGTCCACCGGAGGTGGATGAGAACGAAGACTTCGGAGGTCTCATGGTGCGTTTAAGGATTATACTCAAAGTCTATTACAACTGTCGTGACATCGCATAGTCTGTCATAAAAGCGTCGACAGCAAAGGGAAAGAAGGACAAGAAGAAGGCAAAGAAGGTGCAAGAAGATTTCAACGAACCCCTTGATGAAGAACCAGCAACTGTTGTGGAGAAGGCACCGGTAGAAATGACTGCGGATGATCTTGTTGATGATGAGTGGGGTCCTTCGCAAGACAAAGGCAAGAAAGGTAAAAAGGGCAAAGGGAAGAAAGGAAAGGCACAAAATGAAGAAGAGGAGTTGGCCCGAGGTAGTATCTCTGTTCTCTCACTTGAACTTGAACCCATTACAGTCCGCAGACGAACCTACCTCTACAATCCCCTCTGCCCCTCAGCCACCAAGTACCGAACCTCAAGAAAACGGAGACAATGACGTAGACGAGGGTGCAGACGCTGGTCTGAAGATCCTTACCAAAAAGGAAAAGGAAAAGCTCAAGAAAGAACGCGAAAAGGTTGTTTTTCTGGAATTTGTTCTCTCAATGCACGTCTGACCCGTTCCAGGCCAAGAAAAAGGCCCAGGCGGAGGCAAAGAAGTCTACTACTGTAGCGGAAGCGGCCCCCGCTGATACTACTACGATCACGACTTCGGTTTCAGCACCTTCCGAATCAAAGGCAGAGAAAGATGAGGAAGATGAAGGGGATGGCCAAGATGGCGGGGGAACCGCCGCGAAGAAAAAGAAGAAGAAGAAGGGTAAAAAGGACGAAGATGTCCCGGTACCAGCCCCGACCGCGAACAAAAAGAAAGGCGGAATAAGCGCGCTGAAAGCGATGATGGAGGAAAAGAAGAGGTTAGAAGAGGAAGCAAGGCTGAGGGCGGAAGAGGAGAGACGGCGCATCGAGGAAGAAGAGAGGCGGGCAGAGGAGGAGGCGAGGAGAAAGGAAGAAGAGAAGCAGAGGAAGAAAGAGAAAGAAAAGGTACGTCTTGAGAAGTGATAAATGCCATCACCGTCATCCTCATCCAATGGAATAGACGAAGCGCGAGTTGGCCAAGAAAGAGGGTCGCCTACTGACGAAAAAGCAAAAGGAGGAAAAGGCTGCTGCTGAACGACGCAGACAAGCACTGATTGCTTCAGGAGTACAGATCGAAGGCTTGCAACAGTCATCCGGAGTGCCCTCCGCCGGTAAAAAAGTAACGTACGGTTCCCGCAAAAAGAAGGGGCCCTTGAACAAAGACTCGACTCCTGCATCCCCCGCTCTAGAATCAAGACCACTGAGTCCTGTCCCAGTCACCGCATCTCCTTCCCCATCTCCTGCGCCAGTCGAGCTTCCGAATAAAGTTGATGATGTCAAGGATGAGTGGGACGCTAGTAGTGCGGAGGAAGATACCAGTGCCGCGCCAGCTCCTGCCGTCAAGGATGAGTGGGACGCGTCAAGCGAGGACGAAGAGAGCACACCACCTCCGCCTTCTGGGAACAAGCCTACCAAGACACCTGCCGCTCGTCCTGCACCTTCACCTTCCCAGCCTATGAAAGGAGCACTCCCTGGTCCGTATATCTTATCATATTACCTCTCCATATTTATTAAACTACTCTAGCATCGCCCGCCAATGGGGCAGTAAACAAACCCCAAGCGATGCAAAGATCCGCTCCCAAGCCCCCCGCAGAGGAATCCTCAGAAGAAGAGTCATCTTCAGATGACTCTTCCGAAGATGACTCGGAAGACGATTCAGAAGACAGCTCCGAAGAGTCAGGTGATGGCATGACGAATGCACAGCGCCTAGCTGCACAGAAGAAGGCAGAAGCCGCTGACCGTAGGGCAAAAGCACACGAAGCTGCACTTGCTGCGCGTAGCAAGGATAACCTACGCAGTCCGATCTGTTGTATCCTGGGTCACGTCGACACTGGCAAGACCAAGTTGCTCGACAAGGTCAGGATCTGTGGTCTCTTCTCCCCGTGATTCTTACACAATCGACCCAGATCCGGCAAACCAACGTACAAGAGGGCGAGGCTGGTGGTATCACACAACAAATTGGTGCAACATACTTCCCTGTTGACGCTATCAAAACCAAGACGGCGGTGTTAAACAAGGTCTGTAGTTGGTTGTTATCGTCCCTTCTTTTTAACAGTGCGATACAGGATGGGAAACAAGAATACAAAGTTCCAGGCTTGCTTATAATTGATACTCCTGGTCACGAATCGTTCACCAATCTGCGCACTCGTGGAAGTTCACTTTGCAATATCGCTATCCTCGTCGTCGATATCATGGTAGGTTTCCTTACTGAGGTGCCGAAATGTGCTCACGATCGACCGGTAGCATGGTCTTGAACAACAAACGCTCGAGTCCCTCCGCTTACTCAGAGATCGTAAGACTCCTTTCATCGTCGCCCTTAACAAGGTGATGCTCCATCTCTCTTGATACACATACTACTTCTTAATTTTATCCAGATCGATCGTATGTTCGGGTGGGAGGCAACTCCAGATGGGGCATTTCAAGAATCATTGGCCAAACAGAAGAGATCTGTGCAACGCGAATTCGAGGATCGTCTCCAGAAGACTATACTTGCCTTTGCTGAGCAAGGCTTGAATGCTGTGCTCTACTACGAGAACAAGAACTTCGCCCGAAATGTCTCAATTGTCCCCACTTCTGCCATCACCGGGGAAGGAGTTCCGGACATGATCATGCTTTTGATCAATCTAACTCAGCAACGGATGAGCGATCGCCTCATGTACCTATCAGAGCTAGAGTGTACGGTGTTGGAAGTCAAAGTCATCGAAGGTCTCGGAACTACCATCGACGTTGTCCTTTCTAATGGTATTCTGCACGAGAGTGACAGGGTTGTTGTCTGCGGTCTCAATGGCCCCATTGTCACTCAAATCCGCGCACTACTCACGCCCCAGCCTCTGCGCGAGCTACGTATAAAGGTGTGTGTGACTGTCCACAATACCAAACCCTTCTCGTTAACCATTGCATCACTTGTAGTCTGCTTACGTGCACCATAAGGAAGTAAAGGCAGCGCTGGGCGTTAAGCTTGTTGCCACCGATCTTGAGAAAGCTATCGCTGGTTCACGTCTTTTGGTTGTTGGTCCTGACGATGATGAGGAAGACCTAATGGAGGAAGTCATGTCTGATCTTACCTCCCTACTGAACTCCATCGATAAATCGGGTCGTGGTGTCTCCGTACAGGCAAGCACACTGGGTTCACTTGAAGCCCTCCTCGACTTCTTGAAGGCGAGCAAGATTCCTGTGTCAGGTATCAACATCGGTCCTATCCACAAGAAAGACATTATGCGCGCGGCAACTATGCTTGAGAAAGCCAAAGAGCTTGCCGTTGTTCTTGCCTTTGATGTTCCTGTCGACAAGGATGCTGAGAGGTTGGCGGAGGAGATGGGCATCAAGATATTCAAAGGTTTGTATTAAGCCAAGTACGACATAGACCTCACTAACACTTGTGCAGCTGATATCATTTATCACTTGTTTGACGCGTTCGTCGCATACAACAACGAGATAATGGAGGCCAAGCGCCGAGATGCCGCGCCACAAGCAGTCTGGCCCTGTCGTTTGAAGATCATCGCTGCATTCTGCAAACGAGACCCCATAATCCTGGGTGTGGATATTCTCGATGGAACATTGCGGGTCGGTACGCCCATCTGCGTTGTGAAGGTCGACCCCACTACCCAGAAGAAGGACATCGTTGACCTTGGGAAGATGTAAGTCACAGCAACGGAGATGTTGATCAGTCCTCACGAGTACCTGTATAGAACATCGTTAGAGATCAACCATAAGCCACACGATGTAAGTCGCGAGTTGTCTAGTGTTCCTTAGAATGATTGATGTTTGTCATTCCAGATTATCAAGAAATCGCAGGCGGGTGGAGGCGTGGCCGTTAAGATTGAGCATGCCGTATATCAGTCATCCAAGATGTTCGGCCGCCATTTCGACGATAAAGACGAGCTTCTCAGCCACATCACGAGGCTGAGTATCGATGTTCTCAAGGTAAAACATTTGAGTGATGCACACTTTCATTCTGATACAGTTCTTTCAGTCGTCATTTAAGACCGATGTCTCCAACGAAGAATGGCTTCTTATAAAAGCATTGAAACCGGTACGCCTTATTTTTTCCGGTCGGCCTCTCGTTGTTTGACAATCCGACACGACAGCGTCTGAACATCCCGTGAAATGCGACCGGCCCGGCGTGTAACCCATAACCCAGTTTGACCCGGTGCCTTACATCGGAGTTATATACATCACTGTATTTATACCGCACATCATTCGATTCGCAATGTCAACACTCGTTTTTTCCCTTGAAGAGCCTGCCTCTGAAATGTCTCACCCGTCCAGCACAGATGGCCACAAAGCCGTTCAAAACGACAATGAACAAGCGTCTAGTGAAGACAAAGATGCTTTACAATTGGTAATACGCCATTCGGGACGATGCGGTGACCTTGTGGGATGATGCGCTGGCGCTGAGGCAATGCTGATAATCGGTAACGTCGGTTTACAGTGGCAAACTGGAAAGGGCTGCGGGTATCCCTGGTTGCAGACTCTGAGGACTTTACCCTCCGAGGATGATACATCTGCATCAGGGGTTGAGATCATACCGCTTGAACCTGAACAGCGCTCATACCTGCGTAGGGAAGCCCCCAGCATCGCCCTATTGTTTCCGCTCCTCCGGGAGCAATACATGTATAGCTGACGTTATTCATTTTTCTTTTTCAGAGTCGGCTTGGATACAAGCAGGTGAGTGAAATTTGCTTATTACCCACGTTCGCTGAGCACGTGACCAAATGTACTCTAGCAACTTCATCGTAGCTGGCATCTTATCGAAAGTTTTGCCGCTAGTTTTGTAGCTCTGAACTTCATCGGAAGCGTTCGGTATGGACTACTTGCCAATTACAAGCATTTCCACCGCTAATGACTCCTACTTTCAGTGCGTTCTTGTTCCTTGGGTTGCTGGCGGGGGGTCCTGCTGCGATATGGTATTAATCCCAAAAAACTTTTGGCAAACTTATCTTGAACACTTCTGTAGGTCATCTTACATCGTGACGGTCATCTTTATGATGATAACTGCTGCGGTTCTTGCGGAAATTTGTTCTGCATTGCCGCTCAGCGGTTCCATCTATGTTTGGGCGGCTGAGAGTGCTGGTCCAAAATATGCGAGGTTTTTCGGCTTTTTGGTCGCTTGGTGGGCTTGCACGGCATGGATGACTTTTACTGCAAGCAATTGTCAAGTGAGCCTGGCATCCATTCGACAGGCAGTCAGATTATAATTATTTTGTTGACAGACCACCGCCAACTACATTGTGTCCCAGTTGGCTGTCTGGGAAATCGACTTCCCTGGCGGTGTTGATAACAGTAACATCAAATGGCGCGCCTTCGTCTGGATACTCTCGGAGTTGGTACTATTGGTTTCTGTGGCCATCAACTACCTTCCTCCTAGACTCTATTCCGGCGTTTTCAAGTTTTCGATCGGGTTGTACATGCTTGACTTTTTCTTATGTCTTATCTGGCTTCCCATTGGCGTCTCAAAAACATACGGATTTCGACCGGCTTCGGATGTGTTTACAATGACTTGTGCGTCAGGATCAAGTGAAACATATCGTAACCATTGACCCACATTTGACTAGACAATGGCACCGGAGCTCCTGCTGGGTGGAACTGGCTCTTGTCCTTGTGCGTTCTTTATTTATCCCCCGATCTGTTCAGTGGATTGATCAAGGTCAATTGATAGCCTCTTCTGTGCCGGAACCCTGACCGGATTCGATGCGTCGGGCCACATTGCAGAAGAAACCAAAAATGCCAGGTATATACACTTTGACAACACACTACCTCCCTTACTCATTTCTTTTTCAGTGTCATTGCAGCTAAAGGCATTCTATTGAGTGCCCTCGCGACAGGGGTGCTTGGTTTCATTACCACGATCCTGTTCTTGTTCTGCACACCAGACCTCGACACAATGTTTACACTTGATGCCCCACAGCCATTCGTGCAAATTTATGCACTGGCGTTGGGCAATAAAGCCAGTATCTTCATGACGATTCTGGCTGTCCTTGGTCTCATAATGGTGTGAAAACATTTCCTAGTTCGCGTTCTCACTGACGCTGGTATTCCATAGAACACAACGGTAGCAATCGTTGCTTCGTCGCGTTTGGTGTTCGCCGTCGCTCGTGACGGTGTGCTTCCTTTGTCTGGATGGATTGGACAAGTCGACGCACAAGGACAACCCCGCAACGCAGTTACTGTCATCTTTACCTTTGCGGCAGCTATCTTATGCACGATCTTGCCCAGTCAAGTCGCATTCACGTCGTTGGTGTCGGCCGGTGCACTCCCAACCATCGCAGCATACGGACTCATCGCCCTGCTGCGACTTTTCATGACCCCAGACCGATTCCAGTCTTCTCAATTCAGACTCGGCAGATACGCGAAACCGTTCTATGTTTGTGCGGCTGCTTTCAACGCTCTTATCTTTGCCGTGAGTACTTGCGTAGCTGTGGTGATTGTTCATAAGCATTTATCTCAACCCAAGGTCGATATCTCTCCCTTTTACTTCCCGGTTGGTGCACAGACATTCAACTTTGTGAGTGATAACCCCGCTCGGTACATCTTTAACCTGATGTGGCATTGTGAAGGCTGTCGTCATCTTCGGAGCTATTTCTATTTTTGCTTTCCTCAGTTGGTACCTCACACCTGAGGACAAGTGGTTGAGGCGGGATCAAATTCTCAAGGCCTTGGAGACGATGGATTGAGAATGCACAAAATTTGCTCCAGGTTAGATGAGATAAGATATTGATGTCATAAGATATCCTAGAGTGGCTCTAGTCCCAATTGACCTTGACATGCCCCTTCTACGTCTACAATCTAAATGGTGACAAACAACTTTATTATTGATCCGAGTGGCAGGGAGAATTTCGAGACCAACCTCTTTGGGAGCAGCGACACTCAGGATTACTGGATGATCCTTTCCGACGAGAACCTCATCCTGTGGAGATATAAGCACGGAACATGTCACGGCGAACGGGATACGGTTACGAACCTCGATTCGGATGCCCATATTATGGAATACCTTTGGAAATTGCGGCACCGGGGGTACGTAAACACCTGGAGAAATAAGCATAAGAAAACAAGGCTGTGATAAACGCTAAACGGATCTACCTGGCTCCACGGTGATTACCATTCCCGTCCTCAGGCTACCATGCGGTTTTTTGTTCAGTGGATAAAGCTGATACGTCACTCGGATGAATTCGAACTTACCGGTCCCCGCGAGCAAGATGCGCTGACTCGTGCAAATCTAGGTTTCATCTTATAAGTCCCCGTCGACCCTTGGATGTTCCGCGCCCAACAAAAGAAAGACGAAAAAGACATACCTATTCCGATCGGATGACTTAGAAAATGTGGGTACAATACCCTTTCTAAATCTCCCGTGTGCAGGTTAAACCCGATTTGGTTTAACTCGGTTCGCAGGAGGTCACAAGACTTGTGGTGAAGTTGGTGTAGACTGAGTTCAGCAGATTCCGTACACAAAGATATGAGAGATTTCTGGGCATTCAAGACAGCTGTGTAGAGGTCCTTTTGAGGCGCACTAAACACTCCAGAGGCAGGATAGGTGCGTGCTAAACGATAAACGGTTAGAGTGAGGTACAGGCGTACAATAGACCCGAAATCTGACTGATATCTGAGGCGTAGCCACTGAGGTACATTAACACGGCGAAGGGAAAAATCAAAGGCGGTGTACTGACTTGTATTCGCACCCCGCATCCATTAGGACCATCTCACCATCCTGAACCATTTGATTATTAGAGGTGTAGTGTATGATGAGCGCATTGGGTCTAAAATGGAGGTCAACCCGGTATTCGCAAAAGGATAGATTGGACTGGCACCCCGATGCAACAACAGGTACGTATGCCAATCGTTGTGATCCGGCGAGACAACACAGATATTCAAAATGAGCTGCGATTGCACTTTCGGATATCCCAGGGCGGGTAAATCTCATGGTCTGTAAAGGAAGAATGCCCGTCGGCGTCCACAATTTTCGGCATGGTGAGCAAATTGACCTTGGCAAGAGAACGGCCACTGATGTCGGCAGCGGCCCGCATGACCTGTTGCTCTCGCTGGCTCTTGATCACTCGCAATTTAGCGACATGTGGTGTCAAGTCATGCCTCCGTGAAGCTGACAAAGATTCAACAACTGTCTCGTATTCTGATTTGGCCTGCACAGGCGGAGAAAGATATCGTAGTAAAGACTTGGCGGTCCGAGGAGACCGCTTCGATGATGAGTTGGGTATGTCGATGTAGATGTTGGAGTAAAGGCTAGCTAGTGATTTTAGTTGACTAGGGAAGCTTTGTATAGACCTAGCATCGTCTGCTTTGAATATGCTCAAAGCATCGTTGAAGCTTGTCCTGAAAATCACTGGGTTATCAGCGAATTGACCAGTAGCATCCACTCGTCGTAGTACCTGGCACCGTCCCACTTTTCTTTGAGAGAGTCCTTGCCACTAGAGAACAAAGTCATTCGGTAGCCACGTGAAGTAGAAGTTTTCTCTGGTCATCGGTTTCAGCATGACGCCAATCTGACGGTGTCCCAACCAAGCTCACCGAGGATAACGGCTGCGTCTGGCTCTTCGAAGCCTGTAAGGTACCAAAAGTCGGACGCCTGACGGAACTTGTAACTGTATAGTGTTCAACAGGGTTGCCAAGCCAAGCCACAGAGTGAACCTACAATATGTCTTGGGAAGATATTAGAAGCCTGGAGGATGTTAGACCTTGCTACGTACTTCCACTCATGTACTTGATGGGCGCGGCGACCGATACCACGACGGAATCGTCGGGAAGGTTCTCCATCAACTGTCTGCGTCGCCGCTCATACTCCTCGACGGGTATTCCAGGCGTCAGCTCATGTGGTCTCACTAGATTTTTGCTGGGTTCAGCGTATTGCGACGTGTGACCGCGGGATAAGCTCACGGAGGTGGGGGTGCGACTGGAAGAGTGGTTGGCCGTAGTTTGAGGGTTTGGGCTTGCTGTCGAGGGAGGCCTCGGTAGCAAATGCACGCAGACAACGACGGGTGGGCCGAAGAGGGTGCCAACGGGCGAGGGCGGCACCGCGTACGGGGTGTTGCAGCGCACACCAGCCTCGGGAGGACATTGTCGTCATTAATCGAGGTATTCTATGTACAATTCGCACGTTCCTAATCAAACTCGGCAAGTGCCGCCTGGCGTCGACGCACAGGAAGGTGAAGACGATAACATGAATTCAAAATTGACGAGGTAATTATTCTACTAGTGGACCTTTAATGAGGAAAGATTCTGCTTATAGCACGGGTGTCGGGATATCCGCACCCGTACCAGGCGAAAACGGAACCCGGAGCGGGTATCCGTGGGTTGGGCGGATGCTCGACACAAACGCGAACATGAACACACGAGCATGGACACCGTTTCACATATGTGAATAGAACAAAGACGTAGGAGGCAGGCTATCATAGCTTGGGAATGTATGTCTATACTTGAAGCTTCTTCCGAGTCCGAGACTCCTCCCCCTTGATCCTGTCAGATAGTGTGATCGAGAATCCCGAATGCATCCTTTTCAGCTCGCTGAAATCAAGTTCGATGCGTGATAGACGACAAAATAAGGACGTCACCTCACCTCACCCGTCGAACGGCCTCAGGTCCATACCATCGGCGTAATACACCATGTGTGGATGACACTGGCTTGGTCTGTGAGGCGGCGGACCACACTCGCCATGACCCCTCCCATCATCATCGTTCGTCTTGTTTCCTTGAACTAAGACTGCGTCTGGGCTGGCACTCGCAACCATCGCGACTCGCGAGTTCGAGGATGATCGCGGTGGTGGTGAGATGAATCTCTCTTTCTGCGACGACGTCTGTGAGCTGCGGTGTGTTTGCGTTATTCTCGAGACCGTGCTTGGTTCCGCTTGCTCAAAGCGATGAAGGTCCATGCGTGTCTGACGAGACAATCGTTGACGAGACATGCTTTTATATGCGTCCTGTCTTCGCCACTGTAGCTTATCCTGTACCAAATCATCATGATCGTTGACAGCTTTTTACAGCAATCCTAGATGCAGTGTGGTGGCTTTGAGCATTCGGATGACCGATAGAAGAATGAAGAGGATGGCGCATGTCCCGGACTCGGATCGTCGTACCGGCGGAGCCAAGGGTACCCTGCGCCTTAGAATGGTCTATTCTCTGCCATGAGCCATGGCCTCGATCGATCGATCGGTTGAGAAAAAAGTTGTTTCCGTTCGCTTGCGATGATCCGCGTCCTTTGCTCCGTCACCCAAATAAGTACGACCCGCCTCGTTCGTACGCCACTCGATAGATTTCGTGTGATCGTCAGCTTCTCGGGACACATGTCACCAATCAATGCACATATGCCCATGTCTTTCACCGACACAGGCACCACTCGTTCGATATATTTCTCGCGCGCGCGACATTCACGCGAGTCAAGTCACAACTGCCAAGATGGAGGCGAGAGAGAGAGACCCATGCTCATGGCGTACGTTCGGGTCGCCACGCACCGCGAATCCGTGGAAGACGTCCGAGAACACTTGAAAAAAGTAGCTCGATTTATTGCGCACCAAGATGTCTTCTGCACGTCGTCGTGACTTGAGCAGGAAGGTACGGCCGACCTCTGTTGTCACTGAATGAACACGGGAGGGGCTCAGCTCAGCTCCATCTATATACAGTGCCATAGTGTGTGCTCGACGACACGCACCTGAACAGGATAGGAGGAGGGGTCCTGTCAAGGTGATGGTAGCTCCGAGACGATGGGAAAAGAAGACGGATGGCACGGGAACGTACGAGTAATCTCCTCGAAATGGCTTTCCCTAGGGTCGGATGGGTGGACTGGTAGGTGGGCGACATGCGTCGAACACGACCCTGTCGTTTGTTCACGCACAAATGTGACCAAACGACAGTGTCATGTTTGTATATGAGGCTGGGGATGATGACAACATGAATGAAAGCTACGGGTAAGGGCCGTACCCCGAGCAAGTACATGGGTATCGGTACCTGCGCGCGCGGGTTATAGCCAATAATTTGAACTCCGATCGGTAAAACAGGGGCTGAATTTCAGGTCGCTGTACTGCAAGCAAGGTGACCCTCGGTAGACCACTAAAGTCGGGTGATGAGTGGACGGCAGACTCTTGGGCATCTTGACTGTCTCTCAGACCGACGTGGCTGGTCTATAGTCGAATTACGGCCTTTGGTACAATAGCAGCAGGGGGACGAAGTCCAAATAAAACAGCAGAACCCACGGTTGCCTGAGACGCATGAAGACACTTCTCCAGCGCCTCTAACGCCATGGCTGCAACCGATCAAAGACCAGTGACACATCGACAATCAATGAACACAGCGAGTGATTTCCGATTCAATTGTTCTTGAACCATAGTGACACTGATATTGCGGCGGTCACAATAGTCCTGAGTGGAGGATACCAGTAGCGACCGGTCTGCTACCAGTTGCTACCAGTTTCTCGGCTAGGTCCACCCGCCGATTGAATGCTGCAAGAGATTGACAAATTATGGGTTAGGAAATTGAAGTCATAAATTTGATGGCGCGGCGGAAAAACAATAGGTCCAATAATATGCATCAAAAGGGAACGAGGAGCATCCTCCTAGGGTCTTCGATTAGTAACCGCGGACCTTGGCTGCAAAGGGAAAAGAGATGCAGCGCTAGTACGAGACAAGCAACAAAGACACCGACTAACCAAGGAAGGTGACTGTTTCCCGTCCGTCGAGAAGACAATGGTCATGTGTGAGGGCAACGATCATTATTGGTCGAATAACAACCTGGCCATTCACGACAACAGACTTCTCTTTGATAGCGTGCATACCGAGCGCGGCGCATTGCGGGAGGTTGATAGTTGGAGTGCCGTACAGGGAACCGAAGACGCCACCGTTGGAACTGAATGAACAAGCTAGATCGGGCAAAAAGTTCTACATACCTTCTTTTTCAAGAGACGCAATCTCGTTCTCAATTGCGAGGAAGTTCATTGTTTCCGCATTCCTGACGACAGGCGTAACTAAGCCTTTGGGAGTTGCGACTGCAACGCTGAGATCCACAAAGTCGCGGTAAACAATCTCATCCCCCTCGATGGATGGGATTCCTTGCAATGCGAGCGTACAGGCACGAGCGAACGCGCTCATGAAACCGAGTCTGATGTCATGTTCTCTGAGTATCTCATCCTTGTATTTCTTGTGCATGTCCATGAGGGAGGACATATCAATTTCGTTAAAGGTAGTCAAGGAAGCGGCGGCATTTTGAGACTCCTTGAGGCGTTCGGCGATGCGCAAACGCATACAATTCATTTTCACCTAAGTAGCGGTCAAAGAACATAACACGCACGAAAGGGCAGAGTAATAGCTTACCCTAGTCTCTGTGCGGCTGCCGGGTACCCTAGATGGCGCAGCAACCTCAGAATTTTATACCAGTTTGACCGCCTTGGGTTCTTTGGGGGCCTCTGGAATGCTCTTTTGTGAGGGTGGTGTGGGTGGTGTGGGTTGTTCTTGCGGCGGGGCTGCCCCTGCGGTCTTTGGATATTCCGCCTGAGCGGGTTCTTTGGCTGCCTTCTCCTTGGGTGCAGCCGCAGCGAAACGAATGAGATCGATGAGTGTCGAACACAATAAATTGAAGGGAAACATGGACCAACTTCTCCAGTTTCTATTCTGAAGAGTTCTTGTCCGACAGTAACAGTGACCTCTTCCTTTGCAAGGAGCTCAATGATCGTTCCAGCAACGGAAGCGTTGACGGTGACATCAATCTTGATGAGGAACACGTCAGTTCGAGTCATTCACCGTAACTAAGAGCTACCTTGTCCGTTTCGATAGTCGCAACCTCTTCATCTGCCTCAATGTTATCACTAATGTGTTTCCACCAGAACCTGAGAGTACCTTCAGACAAGGATTCTGCCATCTGAGGGACCTTGACAGTCTCAGCTACAAGGTTTAATTGCGTCACTGTTACTATGGTCCGCGGAGTGATGGGATGATTAAGCTTGCAAGACATGTGAAGTGTGAAACTGCGCGCGCATTAGACGCGAGGCACCGGCATGCCTGAAGACGCCACATCGGGTTGAGCGAGGTGTACCGTGTCACCGACATAGCAGTAGTAGACACGCGGGAACACGGGGAATGTCCTGCAAAACCAGCAGGATTGCGTGCGACGGCAATTACATGTTTTGAAAGCATTATTGCTTGACGATATCGAAAACGCGCCGGAAGAAAAGAAAAAGGCGGGAAGGAACGGTGGTCACTGGGTGAGAGAGCGATCACTGACATCAATCGAGGTATTTAATTTAATTTTGTTAACCCAGTAAAATAATGATTGACGTAAATGACAATCACGCGCTAGTCGTTGGCTTTGACTGTCGCGTAGTGCGGCCGAGTATGGACTCGTCGCCCCACTGGGCCCCACTGTTTCGTACTCATATTGCGACCCAAAATGTGTTGTGATTGGCAAAGATACGGCAGACGCGGTGTCGACGTCGCAACTGCGATGACCGCGCTCGCGTTTTCCGCAGTGAAGGGAACGACCAGGCTCGGGGTACTCTTTCTTCACCTGCTCACCTGCTAATCATCGCCGCTGATACCGCTTTAGTTCTCGCTCGCTCGCAATGTGGCCTCCAGCACGGTCGTCGCTACCGCCCTAGCTTTCGATGATACCATTCTCGGTCGAAAGCGAGTCACAGCTCCCGTCGTTGAGGGCGCTGTCTCGAGTGCGATCGACTTTGCCGAAACACTGACACTTGCTCCGATATACCTGGGGGAGTGCATCTCCTCCGCCTCTCTTCGCGCTGCCCATAGCTCCATTGATATCCTTTCCATCATATTCCCCGGGAGTAGTGAGGCATCATTTTCATTAGGCCCGTTCATCGATCTTGTGAAGAGGGAGTGGGATAACCCCACTCCAAGTCACATTATACCAATCAAGAAATACGGCATCACAGAAGTCGCTAGAGCTCTCATCGCTTGGGTTGCACTCCAGGGAGTTACCCAAGAACACCATGAATCACGATGGTCCCCTTACCTTCGCGAGGTCGAGGTACATAGTCCCACAGCCGGCCCTCAACTAAAACGTGTTCCATCTCGTATCCGTGTCACCTCGGATCTCATATTCCCAGGGCATCGTGGACAACTCATTTCTGCTGACATCGGTGAGGCACCGACAACTACCCATTCAAGACAACGATCTGCAAGCGTACTTTCCCGGCTGTCTGTATCATCTGTGGCGTCGTCATGGTGGAGAGACGCACGACCGGAACACTGCCCAAAATCAACGGAAGAGGTGAAGATGAATTTGAGACGATTTTCCAAAATGGTCCTCGCGGGATATGGCGGAGCTAGTCTTTTGTTTTTTGGGGTATCGCCGCTCTTTGCTTCTCCGTCTGCTCGTGCGAAACCACCTATGGTATCCAATGAGAAGGAGGCCGAGGAAGCACAACTAGAGAAGGCCATCAACGATGCAGAAGCCGAAATGGAAGGTACATCCGGAACTATACCCCCGTCGTTGGAAGATAATATAGAGTATTCGTGGTGGGATATCTTGCTGGGCAAGCACGACAAGGAGATTTTTGAACGATCAGTACATGGTGGACGCCCAGACACTCAAGATGTGCAAACCCGTATACGCGCCACCGCCGTGATTGGCATTGAACGCCAAATGCCCAGATTCTGGGTGCTTACCGATCATGACCGTCGCCAAGTCGTTCTCGTCCTTCGTGGTGTGTAAATCTTTTTGGGGCACGGATGACGAACACTTGATGAAGATCATGGGAACAGGTACCATGTCCCTAAACGAGCTCGCAGTCGACTTGACATGCGAACCCGTGGAATTCGAACCGGCATCCAGTACCGTAGCAGACGATTATTCTTCCGACGCCAAGGTTCCATTCCCAGAGTCAGGGTGGTGTCATAGTCGCAGACGATCCTCGTTCCTGTCGTCGACAGTTCAACGTCCACGATACCATGTGCACGGTGGTATGCTCCGCATGGCTCGGGTAATGGGCGAGATTGGGAAGCCGGTGCATCTTGCTGTGATGGATGCTCTGAGCCGGAACCCAGATTATGGTTCGTAGACTCGGCGTTCATCGGCAATAAGGCCATTGCATTTCTGACATTTTTTAATTGTCGTGGAATAGAACTCATCCTCTGTGGACATTCCCTCGGAGCTGGCGTGGCGACCCTCTTGGCTCTGGTGAGTAATATGGGTTACCGAATGTCTAGCCACACGTTCAACCGCTTTGAAGATGTGGGCAGACTCAACTACATGCCTTACCGTCCCATCAAGCGGACTTCCCGTTGATCGCCCGGTGTCTGTGTACTGTATAGCACCACCGTGCGTTGAGTTTATCAGTGTTTCGCAGATGCATCTTATATTCGATCGCCTAGATGTCTCACTGATGCGGACTTGAGTCGCTTGGCGTCCAAATTAATAGTCTCTTTCGTCTACTCAGATGACATTGTATCTCGACTGTCGTTAGGCTCTGTGCGGGACATCCGTAATGCAGCTTTATGGCTCTGCGAGGCGAACGACAATGGTGGACGGGAAGGATATTCTGTCGTAACGCATCGCACGAGTCGGTGGAAGAGTGGAGAAGGCTCCTCTGAGGACATGCATTGGGTGAGCACCTCCGCGTTGATTTAGTCTCACTGCAGTTTCTTAACCGTGCACGGTCCTCCTTAACTGGAAAGTTTCTAGCGACGAGGAAAACACTTGAGGCAAACATGCAGACGGCCGACTTGTATCCCCCAGGTCGCGTCTTCTGGGCTCGTAGAGACGGGGATTTGCCCCACTCGCAAAGAGTGACACCTGCGGGCTCTGGAAAAGAAGCGGCAAAAGTTAGGCTGTTCGAGGTACTGGACACTGAGAAAGTCTTCTCGCAGATCGTATTTTCTAGGAATATGCTTAGGTATGTCATTTTGTTCTGACTATCTTCTTTTAGTTTGTTAACGTCTTCGCTTGTGCAGCGCCCATCTACCCCATCGTTATGATCAAGTTCTGCACGAGCTGCTATGAGATCAACTTTGCAACATCCGGACCGGAAGCAGAAATAGTTTACTTTAATTAGCCAAGCCAGCGAGCATCACATTCTTGATACCTCACAACGAACACTTGCTTATTTATATAATCACCAGTAATCAGCTGTACTACCCGTTCGTTGTATCTGATAGACCAATACCGTGGCGTTACAAGTATTTCATGCTGCCTCTTTGATTGCCCATCGCACAGTGAACGAACCATTTACCCATATGTCCGATTGACTGCAGCCGCGACAATCATACAGTCCCCACGGCCGACTCATCTGGGAGCTAATTCCAAACCGCCATATGCTTTATTGTGTCATTCCGATGGGCTGGGTGGCGGCCCGTTGTAGCGTGTAGCGGAGTGGGTGGTCCTCTCCAGAGATTCGGCCTGATGTTTAATCATAACTTTTCGGAGGGGATAGAGCAACGGGGTGGTTTCTGCTGGATCCTCGTGCCGAGTGACTATTTCAAGGCTACAGATCCTAGAGTCGAATCCGAGGCTAGTATGGACCTGTATGAATCCCATGTACAGCAAACCTCGATAGCTCCGGATCTGAGATCTGATCTTGCGTCAAGGCGCTTGGTTTACGGATCTGCACTCAAATGGACCAACATCAGAGACAACAGGAATATTTGCTCGCCTTGCAAAGTTAGATTCAAAGACCGAATGTCCTTTGCTTGCCATTTGAGTGTTACGACATGAATGGATAACTGAGATGTACCAATATGGTGGTATTGCGTCTACAGGATAGCGAGGCCACATCGAGAACCAAACGACCCTTAGCGTGGCGTGCTTCTTCACAGGTACGATACATGGATGAAACCCCTCACACGCAAAGTGATGACATGTGAACCGAGACTGCGTCCCTTCATGGACGTGTACCGGGAAGTGTTGAGGTGTGAATTACCGAGATCTGGGTGAAAGACGACCATGTGCAATGCTCAATCTTGGTCCGTCTGATCCCTTGGTCGGTACTTGATACCTCGACTCTCAAGCTCCGCTTCGACATCTTCTGGAACACGTCCCTTGACTCGCACGGCGTACATGCCTCGCACGTACTTGGCTGGGTGAAAGATGTCAGCCACGACCGAACAAAGGCCGAGGGGTGAAGTTGACGTACACGTTCTTTGCCAGCGTGCTACCCAGCTGGATTCGGGGTCAATGACAGATATGATGCCATCAAAGTATGTCGTGGTGCAGACTGCGATGCGGTCAGGAGACCCTTTCATCTGGTCAAGGGAACGGTTGAGCGAACGTCGCAAGAGGTATTTCACCACGCACTTGCATGATCTCCTCGCAATTCGGACAACCATTCTTTCTGAAATCCATGGGATGCTGAATGATGGAGCAGAGCAGGCAGGCTCTGAGCTGCTTTGATTTTGCTTGTGAAGGGATCGTGGCCATGGTGTCAACGTTTGTCAAGAACGAGCGCCAGCGTTGAATACTTTGCGCTTACATAAGCTCTGTGTAAGTGGTGGAGTTGCTGGCAGCGACGATATTCTGAACTGCTACCGACTACGATGGCTGCGCGTGTTGCTCTATTGGCTTTGCTGCCATTCTCTAGCGTTCTCGCATTCTCAAACACCGTGCCGTTCGTCGCTTGGTCTTCTCAGAGGTATT